>JZKD02S0727626.1:25831-41884 GCA_000966675.3 Picea glauca | reverse complement strand
GTGCAGGAGACCCCCTAGAGACCATCACACTTATTGGGGTCAACAAGTGCATTGACCAATGCATCAACAAGGTCTGGTTCCTTTGTTTATCAATGTAGGAAACATGGTACCTTTCGTCATGGGCCAACAAACTTTTTGAGGTAACTTTCTGTAGGGGTTAAAAAAATATTTTTTCTAGTTTTTATCGCTTTCGTGTGTCTACTAGGTTTATATTTAGGGAATGTGGATGATTAGTTAGATTTTAGTTTGTAGGTTTGGCTTAAAACCCTTAAAAATCCAAACGATTGAGGAACAAAGCCCCCTATGGTTTTACTACCTTTCCTTCAAGAGTTTTTTTGAGGGTTTGACTCTTTGTTTGTTCTCTGCAAATAGGTTGTAACTTTGCATTTCAATGGTTGTTTACATCTATAGGTTTATTTTCTTGCAATTCATTTCATTTTAATTTGAAAAATCAAAAGAAACATAGGCATATAGATAGTTGCATTGCAAGTTTTTTAATTGTCTGTTATAGTCATGGACCATTTCATTTTTGCTATTAAAGAAAGCTCATGTAGGTCAGATTTGCATAGATCTTGTGTGAATGGCATAAATTTAAAAAAAAAAAAAAAACCAATATTCGCTTTAGCGACCAACCTGTTCGTTGCTAGTATAGCTAATTGGTCGCAAACATCAATGTGTTGGTCGCTTTAGCAACCAACCTGTTAGTCGCTAGAGCAACCAACCTGTTCATTGCTAGTATAGCTAATTGGTCGCAAACATCAATGTGTTGGTCGCTTTAGTGACCAACCTGTTAGTTGCTAGAGCGACCAACCTGTTCGTCGCTAGTCAGTTAGTGACTAACTGATCCTCCTTCTTTTGACCTTTCTAACTGATGGTTTGGTCATTCTAGCGACTAATATTTGTCGTTCTAGCGACTCATAGTGGTTTATTGACTAAGTTTGCCAGGGTTGTTTTGGTCACTCTTACAACTAATATTAGTCGTTTGACTGACTAAAATTCGTCGCTAGCCGAACATTTCACTATTGTGAATAGGATTCTTTTTTCGGTCGCTAGACCGGAGAAGATCCATGTGTGGTCGCTAGACCAACGAATTAATTCCGACAAAAAAAAAATTACCTTAGTTGCAAAAATGACTCTATGCCAATGAAAATTCGTCTCTACTTCGTCGCAAAAATGTTCAAATTTAATAGTGGCATTTTCCAAGCAACAAATGCGATCAATACAAGTAACCAGTTGAAATGGAACTCATATCCTTGATCCTGCTCTTCACGAAATTATTTCTCGAGCTCGTTGACGAGGTAACTCACCCAATTCATTTTCATCCCCTCCACGCATTTCCCAGCGAGGTCCACTATGAACCCAATGACCTATGTCGGACGATTCTTTCTAATGATCTTGCCAGCTATAAGTTGGAAAGTGAGGTGCACTACGCCATCCTGGATAGAGGCTACCTTGTATCCTCTCTTTCCCTTTTCTACATATCCATAATCCTCCTTTATGCGTTGTGCCAGGGAGCGATCTGAAGTCTTCCCTTGGTAGAACTGTTGAGGGTCTGATCCTTGCATGCTCAGTCCTGTAATCAAGTGGATCAACGTCATATACACAGTAATGCGCTTGTCGAACCACATATATCCTCCATGGTATCACGACAGGAGGAGTTTAATGCAAGCGTTAACCTCTTGATGTCGTCCAAAGTGAGGAATCTTCATTACATTTAGTATCATTGACTACGCGAGCTCCTTAATTCATGGTTGGGAGACTATGCACAACTTCTTCCCAGTTGTCTTCATCAAATACCTATGGGGCACGAGCATGGCGTAGTTCTTTCTATCGCCGAGATTAAAGTCATTGTTCTTTAGAGATGGGATCTATCCCAACTAGGTTCCAACTACATGTATCCCCTTCGGGATGTACGCAGTGATCAATGTGTACTTGAAGTCCTATGGAATGTTGTTGTGGTTAACCACGCCAGCCAAAGGCGGTATATAATCTGGAAAGACCAACAGGATCTTCTTCGCGTTAGCCAGATCATCACGATGCTTACTTGGCTTCTCAGTCACGGGGTTAGCATGTCTAGAATGACGTCCATTCGAAGGGGATGCTTACAGTCCCCCAGTCGACGACGCTCATATTCCTACAAAAAATTGTCTATCAGCCATTATCTTCGTAAGGATCTCCCCAACATATATCTCTATCATGCTAGATTCGCCCGACATTCACACTTGTAAACAAATAAATCGAGTAGGTGAACGGACAAGAGACATAATCAACTAGATGGCAAGGTCTAGAAATCCTAGCGTGATATACAATCGATTTTGTATTAGCTCGGATAATCATGGGTGGAAAAAAGTGGTACCGACGCAGCATTCGACGGGTTAAATAAGAAAGCGTCGTAACAGATCCCTCCAATGGTAAGGAATTTGTCCATCAATGTGAATCTGTCTGTTATGGCGCAGTCTCAATGATCCATTCGATCATAACTGTGTTTTCTAGCCATTCTGGAGCATCATTCTAACAGTTAGGGTGCCTCCAACGGTCATATAGCTTCATCATGGCGAAGTCCCATTCTGCATGGCTCTATTGTTCCAACGAGGTTCAAGTTCTGCAGATCTGCCTCTTGCGAAGTCTTCCTTCTATTCTCTATAGCTTCCTTTAGTTTTTCTAGCTTAGATTTCTTCTTATTGATCTTCTTGGACTTCTTTCTTGTGATCTGAGCTTCTCTAACAATTTCTCGAATCATCTTCCCATTTGTATTCTTATTCTCTCCTGGTGAAAGGACTTCACACTGTTGATGTGCTCTTACAGATTTTAAGGATAATGTCCCTTCTCTTACTATTTTTGGGGTGGCTATACTTCTTTCTTGCATGGACAGGTTCTTCAAGCCTTCCTATGTTCTTTCAACTTCGACAGCTAATTCTCTTGCCCTCGATTGCTTCAACTTATCCTCTTGTTCTTCTATTAGTTGCTCTATTTTTATGGTTATGAAGTCCATTAGTTCTTTATTTTTCTGTTCTGTAGGTTCCTCCTATGCTTTCCTTCTGATCTGGTCCTTCTCAATCCAAGTCTTTCCTAACAAAAGTGGAAAAGGGGCATTGTTCTCAACAAATTTAATGACTTCAAATTCTTCTTCAGTTGATGTTTCATGAGAAATCATAAGTACATTAGTAACTCTTCCACATAGGGTTATCATCTTTCCTTTAAAAAAGCCTATCCTTCCCAATGAAGGTACCATAGCAGGAATTCCCAAAAAATTTCCAAGTGCTTTCTGGCATAATATTCAGGCTTTTTTCTTCATCCAATACACAATCTATGTAAAAGTCTTCTATTCTTGTAACTATGCGTTGTTTTACTTTTAGGATCTCTAGTAAAATGATGTCTCTTTGATTATTCATCATTTCTTTCAACCGTAACAACATAGTCTCTGACTCTTTCTCTTTATGATTCTCCAACATGCTCTTAGCCTCTTGACTTCTTGTCTCATGTTCATCTTTTCAATTTTAGCAATCATTCTTGGACAATCCTCAACCTCATGACCAACAAATTTACAATAAAGACAAATAGGACAAATTTACAATAAGGACAAAGATGTCCTGGTATTCTACAATTATAACACAATGTCAATCCTCTCTTTCTTTTAAACGATCCCCAACCTTTCCTGTACTATGCACTAGGTTCACAATGTTGGACCTACAATGTGAAAAAATTCTTTCTAGGTTCATGCATCCACTTATTAGTCCAAAAACTTTTTCTGTGCATAGGAATAACATATATTTCTCTATTCAGATCAATTCTTTCTTCTAATTGTACCCTACCATTCAGACTAGGACAAAATCTAACAAACATACTCAGATTCATGCTTTCGAAACAAAATTTTCCACCTATCTTACTCTTACCAGAGCACAAAGCTTTAAGATCTTACCTCTTTTCTTCAGATCAGGTTTCTTTCTTGGCACGGAGCTTTTCAAGTCAAGTAGTATACTGCGCACTACAACAACAGATCTACGCACAGAGATTTCTCTTTTCTTCAGTTCCTAGCAATCACAATTTCAGTCCCGCCAACAGAACCATTTGTTGGCATAGGGGCAGACTGAGGGTTCAATGCTTCAATATCTCACCAACAAAACCCTAACTACGAGCCCTTTTGGCAACACCTGCGAAGCAGATGAATTCTCACCCGAAGTAGAGGCAGGGGGGATGCAGAACATGGGTTTCTACAACCAAGATGGGAAACAGATCTATGATTACAACACTTCTACAGAACACTTAGATAAGAATATGCATCAATTCATTAGTCTTAGTCACATCGCAGATCAAACCCTAAATATATATTGGCATAGTAACAATGAAGATAAAACACTTCCAATCACTTGGCACATAGCATTAGCTTAGATCTAGAATTCATTTATATTTAATACCATTAAGCACTAAGAAACAACATCAGATGCATTCATCATACATTATAACAACAACACTAAGCAGATAAACAACATAATTCACATCGCACGAAGCACATCAAGACACAAGATATAGGTGGTTCACCCCATTGTGGGGCTACGTCCACCAACTTCTTCTTCTTCTTTATTAGTCTTCAATCTTCTTACATTCAGTTGCTCCTATGCACAAAGCCACAGAGCAAAAATCTGTAGAGGACAGGAAATCTACGTGTTTCGCACCAGATCCTCCTTCCCAAAATCAGGTCAAGGCATAGATCCAACTCCTTATTAGCACAGAGACTTACTTTTCATAGTCAGTTTTCACAAAGCAACTTACAACCTCTTGCACTTATCTCGGTAAGCCTTAACATATTCTTTCACTAAGACAACATTAACACTTACAACATATTCTTGCACTAAGCCAACATTAACACTTACAACATATTCTTGCACTAAGCCAACATTAACACTTACAATGTATTGTGCACACAACCAACTAGAATTCTTACATCGCTTAGCTACTTATTTATACATTTACAAAAAGGCCTAATCATGGGTAAACCCATGGGATGAAATCTCATAGCCCATTACATAAACCCTAGTAAACCCTTTGATGGTTTCACAAGCCCGCAAAACAAGTGAGATCCCTCGATCTCAGCTCTGCCTGGGCGCTCCATCTTCGACCAGCCTGTTGAAGTCCAAAAAGTGATCCAACACGACCAATGTTTCCTCAAAAATTGATCAAGGGCCAACAATGTTTATGGTTTGTTGTTGTTTTATTCTTATTTCCATATCTGTATATGTTTATATGGCTTCCATGTTTCTTCATTAATTCTTCCTCTTTCATTCATTTCCTAAATGGTAATATAACTCATGCATAATAACTCAACCATTGTCATTAAAAGATATTTTTGGATCACTTATTAACCCTCTGGCTACGCACATAGTATATGATGAGGGAAACATGGCAGGTATTTCTCATACGATTCCAATCAATATCTCCAAAACCCCTGGAGTCGTGGAAAATGTCTTCATCAGAGCGGATTACTCTCTTGAAGAGATTCAAATCTACACATAATTGTTTAAATAATTCTGTGACGTTTTTGCCTAATCTTATAAGGAAATGGCAGGCATCGACCCAAGAATTTTTGAACACGAAATTAGGACTTATCATGATGTTAAACATGTCCGACAGAAGCTTCGTTCAATCAATCCTCGCAAAGTAGCGGAGATGAAGGCTGAAGTAGATAAACTCCTCAAAGTTGGTTTCATCTACCCCATGCAATTGATAGAATGGGTATTGAACCCTGTTTCAGTCAACAAGAAGCAAGGCACGATCCATGTATGTATGGACTTTCATGACTTGAACAAAGATTGCTCGAAAGACAATTTTCCAACCCCGTTTATTAACCAGATAGTCGATGAATGTGTGGGTTGCGAAGACTTGTATTTCATGGACGGTTTTTCTGGGTATAATAAAATTCAAATCAAGCACAAGGACCAACATAAAACAACTTTTGTTTTTCCTTGGGGTACATTCGCGTATCGAAAAAATCATTTTGGCTTAAAGAATGTTGAAGCTAATTTTCACTGGGCCCTGTCGTTTTATTTTCACGACCTCAAAAACATAGTCAACGCGTACCTGAATGATCTAGCATCACGTTCTCACAAGAGATATGATCATCCCACCCATTTACGACTAATCTTTGAGAGGTGTCGCTACTATCGGATTCGATCGAATCCAAACAAGTGAAGTTTTTTTGTGACATTGGGTGTTTTATTAGATTTCATCATGTCAACAAAAGGGATCATGGTCGATCCTCTAAAGGTTGCCTCCCCCGTGCACAATCCCCCAGCTTCAGAGTCTACAGGGGAAATCAAATTTTCTTCGGTGTTTTTTTTCTAATTATGTCGATATTACGAAAGGTTTCATGCGTCTTTTGAAAAAATGGGTCTCATTATGCTGGGATGAAGTATCTCAACACTCTTTTGATGTGTAGAAATGCACCCCGATGTCTACCCCTCTGCTCAGTCCTCCTGATTATGGAAAGGATTTCTTGTTATATTTGGGTGTTGAAGAGTCTACAATCAGCATGGTCTTGGTCCATGAGGATGACGTGCTCAAAGAACACATTATCTAGTATCTTATTCAAGGCCTAGTTGGACCGGAACTCAACTAATCGCATGTTGAGAAAATCGCTTTGGAAGTTGTTCATGTTGTTCAACAGTTTTGTCACTATATATTTCTTCGCAAGACCATCATCATTGTCCTCGTCAAACCCTTTCAATATGTGTTAACACGACAGGTCATCGGTGGAAATATCAGTCGAGGGATAGTTATCCTGCAAGAGTTTGACTTGGATTTCATTTCGGCGAAATCTAAAAAGTCATTGGTATTTGCAGAGTTAATATCAGAACTTCCAGTCGAAAGTGGTGATATTTTTCCCGAAGCGTCGTCGATTAACAAAGATATTTTTTTGATTGCATCTTCTGACCCTTGGTATGGAGATATACTTGTGTATCTTCAGACTTAGTGCCCCGCTTCTGCTTCTCACGATGAGAATCGATGAATACGACACCAAGAATGGAACTATATCATCCTCGATGACACTTTGTATCGTCGAGGGTGGATTTCATTCTTCAACGATGTCTTACTCACGAAGAAGAAGAGCTTGTTTTGAAAGACTGTCAAATAGGAGCATGTGGCGATCATCTATCTGGGTTGGAAACAACCCAAAAGATTCTTCGCGTTGGATACTTTTGGCCCTCGTTAATCAAATATTGTGTTGAGGCAGTAAATAAGTGTCACCCCTTCCATATATTCTGACGAAATATGCAAGCACACCTAGCTCCTATGTTCCCGGTTATTGTTGTCGGTCCCTTCACCAAGTGGGGGATTGATTTCACTACATGTCACCTAGCTGCTTCCATGGGGCATCGCTATATCATCGTAGCAGTATACTACTTTACTAAGTGGGTCAAAGATATGCTGACATTTAATAATGATGGGGAAATTGCTGCCCTTTTCTTTTTCTACTAGATAGTGGCTAGATTCGGTATCCCGAAGGAGATTGTCACTAACCATGGAAGTCACTTCCAGAAAAAAATGATGTCTGAATTAACATCAAATATTCGGTTTAGACAGGATCATTCATCACCGTATTACCCACAAGTGAATGGTCACGTAGAAGCTGTGAATAAGTCTCTCAAGACTATTCTTCAGTGAATGATTAACTTGGCCAAGTCAAATTGGAATTTGATGTTATATTCAACAATGCAGGCTTATCAAAATTTTGTAAAGACTGCTCCTAGTTTTTCACCTTTCCAACTTGTTTACGGGTTGGAGGCAGTCTTTCCCATTGAATGTCAAATCCCTTCTCTAAATTTGGCAGTGGAACTACTTCCTGACACTACACCGCTTGAGGAACGTATTTTATATCTCGAGTAGCTCGATGAGTAACATCGGGATGCAGCCTTGGCTAATGAGGCTCATAAAAAATGGGTCAAGTGTCAATATGATTGGTTTGTCCGCCATTGTATTTTCTCCAAAGGTGATCTTGTTCTGGTCTATGACCAAGAAAAAGATCTCTTACGGGAAGGAAAGTTCAAACCCATGTGGTACAGACCTTTCATTGTGAAATAGGTCTTAGAAAAGGGTGCTTATCGTTTTGTTGATTTCGAAGGTAATGCCTTAGCGAAGCCTAGAAATGGGCTCTTCCTTAAGAAGTATTACAACTAGGTTGGTCACCTGAGTGTGACTTCTTGTATATGTGTATAGTTTTTATACATTTTTGTCTTTTTTGTTTTGTGGATGTGTATCATTTATGTTTTATTTTTCACTATGGAATACGTCAAGTGAATCTAAAGTCTTTGTTTGGTTCACAGATGGCGTTATCCAACACACTCGATGGCTTGCTTCCGCAACTTGGGTGATTTTTACACTTGGTGTCCAGTTGCTATCTTCTAGAGGTATTTGTCTAGGATAAACAACCAATAATGTTGTCGAGTACAATGCAATGATAGAATTACTATATGATTCCTTGTCACATGGTATTTCTCGCCTCCAGGTTTATTTAGATGCTCAATTGGTCATGTACCAGTTAAATGGGGTGTACCGCGTTTACGATCTCACTCTGCACCGATGACTCCTTAGGGTACGTAACTTAGAACGATATTTTGATTATATTACTTATATTCATGTTCCTAGGAGATCTAACCAACTAAATGATACATTATCTAATCAAGTATTAGATTGGCATGTTGCTCACATGTAAAAATAAAACACACGCATACACATGTAAATACATTTGTAAAAAAGGTTCATCCATAAGAAAGAAAAGATGTATACTGTCATTTGTAAAAAATACTGTCATGAATACAAAGTGGGAATTAAAGCCTCAAAAATACAACCAGTATATATCATTGGGCTTAAGCCCTCAATACATAGTACAAAAAATTCTATCGGCACATAGATGGTCCAACACTTTCTACGGCTTAGGCCTATTGGCCCTACTATAGTGAACCACGACGTTTGCAAGATGTTGGAATAACTTGACCCAATTCCTAGGCACCCCCACTACATGTGGTTGCATATTCGGGGGAAGATCCTCGATCTCGACCATGGGTACTACATGAGTGAGAGCCATGAGGTTTTTCTCTACTTTCCGCAACACTCTCTCAGCCTCTCTAGCTGGGGGTCCTCCTGCAGCTACTGATCCTCCTGCTCCTGTTGGTCTGGCCTCTGGTCGAGGACAATGCCTGGTCCTGGTGAAGTCTACTGGTTGAACAGGTCCCACATCTGTATATAACAGATCTTTAATTTAGTACTTTGGCATTAACATAAAAAGGATAATATGTAAAAAATTAATGAAATTTAAAAATGTGTTACCTATCTCACCGCGTTTCTTTCCAGGGGGCATGGGCATGTCAAGATCTCTCAGGAAACTAATTCCTGCATAGGGATAGTCCTCTATGACTGGAATCTGAAGGGCCCACCAATCAAAGAATTTTTCATCAAATGCCTCATGGGTTCTTCCTCCACCCTGTCTAGGTAGTAAAACTACCCACCTGTACAATGTCATAAAGGAGGTAATATGTCCCCGTACTATCTCCCTCGGGATAAGACTAGGTACTCTCGAAGAAGAAGAAAGTGCTTAAAACTGTGCCAAACCCAAATTTCTTGTTTGTCCACCTGCGACAGTTTGTAAGTTATTTCTTCATGCATTTCAGCATGGTAGTAATCTAATCAAATATGGTAGCCTCCAAACATTGAACCGCACAATGCATCTGTGCACAAGATGCCTGATTGTTGCAGCACCCCTACCTTAGCAGGTTCTGCATGACCTCCCGGTCTTAGGATCATTCTTAATATCCCCCCTGAATCAGATTGACCCCTTGATTTCCCCACAGGAAATCACACACACACAAGTGTGTGGCCACATGTCCTTATGAGTTATGCCTATGTGAACAAACACAAGGCGTTAACTCTCACCCATGTGACCAACAGTTATGACCACGACCTTTTTTTCAAAAAGGTGGTTTGAACTTCGTGACCTCATGAATCATAATGTGAGTCCTTCTGACTCAAAAATCCCCAAAACGTGAAAGGGTTACGGATATTTGACTCCTCCCTTGACTTTTCCCTTATGTGACCTCTGACTAAAACCTGGGGCCTAGTCTTTTGGCACCTGGGATTTTGCGTATCGGCGAGCTGCTACGCAACAAATCCTTCTGTCGACTCCTGAAACCACGATAACCTATTGTCGCAGATCAACGGTTCTGAAATACCCACAATATGACGGTTTTGACTAGATCGGGACTTCACAAATCGGGAGTTCATGACTCTCAACTCCAAGTCACAACTTCCTCCACTTCCCAAATTCCGAAACAACAAAATTCAACCCTGAATCAATGATTCTTGTTGATCCGGATCCAACGGTCACTATTCCTCCTGAGCTTATGAACGCCGAAATACGCTCATCCTTAACCTTTTCACGAGTCTGCGAGGTCCAACGGACACTGGTAGATTGACACTTCTTCTCGAAGCGTTCTACCGTTCGTTAAAACTTCTTCAGGACTTCTGGCCCAGTGACTTGGCGGCCTTCCTTCTGAACTTGACTTCTGCGAGACGATTTCGATCTTCGTCTCCCTTTGAATGCTTCGATGGTTCTATCCCTTCTGAGCTTTCTTCTACTGTGAACTCATGACTTCAAAAGGGTTCCTGCACGTACTCCTTGCGTCATTCACAAATAACCTCTGGTTATTTGACCCTTCGACCCTGTGCACTCCTTGCAACAGGAGTACTTCAATATTCCTGTTGGGTTGGTAAAATTCAATACCTCACCCAACCTATGCACACCTTGCATGGCTCTGTGCTATCCTGCACTTCTGCTGATATGAGAACAACGATATCTCTCCTGAGATTTTATGAGGTAAAACTCAGAACTTCGTCAACGCACACCTTGCAGACGTTCACTTCACTCTTTGCAGGAATTCTCAGGAAGAGAAACAATTGAAACTCATTCTTCCTCTCTCTTAGACTTTATACATTCAACATGAAATCAAAATCATACACACAACATTGAAATACATGCATAACAAAGAAACAAAACAACTGTAAACATACCATTTAACAGATGTAAACAGTAAGAATAATAACACCATGAAATTGAGTCAAAGATTTAATATATTAACTCAAGTGTTCCTATACATGGGCTCTTCTCTGTGTTTTTTCTCTCTACATCTCTATAGCTTACAGAATTTCTGAATTATCATACCATAATACAAGCGAGGGTGTCTTCCACGGGTTTTCCCTCCTACAATTATAAGCTATCAAATCAGAATTAAAAACTACCTACTTTACATTCAATATAATAAATGCCTCTTTATTTGACAGATGAGAGAAACACTCATGATCTGTTTACAATCTCCAAAACATAAATGTAAATACATATCCCTATTTATTACATAAATGCTTCTTTCATTCAAATTCAAAACATTCTTCAAAATGTGCGCTGGTGCATTTCCAACTGTCTTTTGCCTTTTGCGCTTGCTTTGCTGGCTTCTTACGATGCTCCTGCATCACTGATGGAGTGATGCAGATCCTGTAATCCTCTCAATAATGAAAATTAAAATGCGAAGGTGGAGGCTGGTGATCTTGTGAATCGACAAGTAAGAACCTAATTTCTCGGTACCAGCCTCATAGTACATCCCAATCTAATCTTCAATGTTGTACGGCCCTAGAGGAAAGGTCCTTAGATTGACCTATTCCCTCTCCTAGAGAGGTTGGTCAAGAAGTAAATATCATCTATGGTTGGGTTTAGTGATTCAACCTCTAGCATAAATGCTTCTGCATCAGGGTTCCAATACTCTACCAATGCATTTAGCAACCTCGGTTGTGCCCTCATGAACAGACACTGGAAGAAATTCCACATGCCACATTGTTTTAGCATATCAATGGCCAAGGGATCCTTCTCGACCAAAACATCAAGATCCTCGTGCTCCCTTTATATCTAGTGCACATACATCCTGCCACACAAAAAATTGGAGAGGTATTAATCTTTGTTGTTTCTTTTTTGAGCTTTAAAGGAGGTGTACACGGGTTGTATTTAAGACAATCACGTATGTATGCATGCTGAGTATTAATATTCCTGCGTGCATACACGGGTTGAGCGTGGACAACCCACATACACGCAGATGTGACCCTTTTACAAGGGCATGTGCCTGATTGGTACTTACTTGATCCAAGTGTGAGGGTTTTTCATCCACCGTAGCTCTTTTAATTCACCTTTTGAGGAAGACGGGTTTTTACCTTTTTGGTTATTTTCTGAATTGCAATGGTAAAAATGAGTTGACCACCTCTATTTATAGACATTTTTGGCGCTTTTTTCCCTAATATGGCCCCCTCTTCCCCCAGTCTTGACTTGGTATCTACTTGATTTCTCTTTTGAGTTATCTTTGGGTCATTCTGATGAACTTGTCCTTTCGGTTTGACGATTTTCTTAAGATGGGTTACACCTATATCATCCCATGATAAAAGTCATGTTTTCAACTTTTTTCATATAGGTTAGGTTTTCACCCCCTGCATATTTCATATTGTTGACTTTTCCAGTTTTCCATAGGATCGATCCCACCAAAGTACGACACGGAATCTTCTCAGCTTCTTTAGAATTGTCGTAATTAAGTGGTAGAGCCTACCTCTATATGGATGCCCTAGGTAGCTCCTTTGTTGGATTTTGACATCCATGCTATGAGTTTTATCCATAGGCTTGGGATTCCTTCTGATTCCCACCATGATTACATATTGAAGCCTCATTCGTCTTTCTAGTCATCATTCTTGGCCTTACCCACGGGACTCCCTTAAGAGCATGGTTTATTGTCTTTCAAGATCATTTAAACTTTGAAAGTAATATCTGGTGAGAGTTCATTTATTCTTTTCGGTCTCGTCTAGATTACTTGAGAAAAGAAGCCCCCCTGGAGTCTTTTTTAATCCCTTTTCAAACTCTCTAAAAATAAAATTATTGTTGAGTGATATTGTTGCCCTTGACGCTCGCCAAACTCAAAGTTTAAGGCACATCTGTCTGCCAGTAGTTTACCCCTTTTTCGGTCCAGACGACTAATTTTATGAGTAAAGGTATGCTCTAGGAACTTTGGTTTGCTAGGAGAGTATTCTCAGGCACAAGTTTAACCCTTTTTCGGGCCCGAGGGAATAAATTTTCAAAAAAGGAACATTCTCCTTGGTTTTGGTTTATCTCTTTTTCGGGCCTTGGAGATTATTTACAAAAAAGGAACCCCCTCGAAGTCCATAGTTAAGATATTTTCAGACTCCTTAAATATGAAAATATTGTCGAGTGACCTTGTTCCTTTCACACTCGTTAACTGGTCCAGAAAGAACATCTATTTGGCATAATTTTAACCCTTTCTCCGGCCAATAGATTATCCAAAAAAAAGGTATGCCTCGAGAGACTTGTATCATCGGGAGAGTTCTCCTAAGTTATATTTTATACTTTTTCGGGCTAAGGAGACCAAACCTAGAAAAATGTTGTGAGTCCATAGTTAAGCTCTTTTTAGACTCCTTAAAATTGAAAATATCACCAAGTGATCTTGTCTCAATCACACTCGTTAAAATGGTTTTGAAGAGACGTCCTTTCGGTATAAGTTTAACCCTTTTTCCAACCGATTGGACTAGTTGCGAAAAAGGAACTCCCAAGAGTCTTCTTTTAGCGTTTTTTCAAGCTCTCTAAATGTGAAAAAGCCACCGAGCTTACCTTCTCTGGGCTCATAAAAATTCACATGGAAGGAGTCTTGTTGTGTCATGATTCATCGCATAGCATGTCTCATCCTTGCATATTTGGCCTAATGTCGGTTACATGTTTCTCTCAACTGAACCTTTAAAGCATTCCTTATATGCACACCTTGCAACACTTTTTTCCCTTGTGATCTGACACCCTGGCCCATGGAGGAATTTTTCCCCAAGTGTTCTTATCATACACATGTCTCCTTTCCCCGAGAATCAGTAAGTTTTGTACGCTTAGAACCAGTTTTCTTTCCAGCGACACTCGTTCCTCCTTTGTAACATAGCATTCTCTTATTCTTTTTCAAGCTCATTAAAAATTTGAAAAAGAAAAAGAAATCAAATATTCCAAAAAGAGGGGACAGGATATACATTCTCTTTTTTCAGAAGCAAGATAGTCACCCTTGGACAAATGACATCCCTACATTTGTTCTCCAAGCATTCGGATCAAGTATGACCTTAGGAAGTTGTTCTCATTATGTAGAGTTGTGTCCTCCTCCATTTGGTTACTCTTCCAAACATATGGAGAGTTTGTGGTACCTCCTGTATCAAAGACTTATGTCAAGATTACGCTTCCTGAGTCTCATCATTTTTTGTGATTTTGTCCTAGGGAATTTTTATCCAACCTGAGTCAGTCATGCTGCAGTTTGTCTCTTGACTTTCATGAGTCAGCCATCCTGAGAGTCCAATCAAGTCCAAATTCAAAATCGATGAAGTTATGTGCCTGGCGATCGAGATCCTCCATTCTTTTCTCGATGACATGTTGAAGACCTTAGAGTAGTGAGTCTCGGTATCTTATTATAATCCTACCTGAGATGTTGAATATCTTGAATTTGTTTCTTGAGCTATGAAGTCCTCATCTCCAGCCACAGGTGTCAATGCTTCTTGAATATGTATATTATATTGTACTTAAATATCATCAAATGATTTTGAGATGTAGATTACGTTGTGTATTGCTCACCACTACACTTTATATAGACATTTATATGACATGGATTTGTAATGTACATGATTGGAAACAATGATTATTTCATCCTGAGCATGGGTATTCCTGCCTCGGAGAGATTATTATTATTTTTCAGATAGCGCGCTCTCGAACTCTGGTCCTGGGCTCACTCGACTCTGTGGCTTTCCAATGGTAAAGATATTGTAATGTATTTCAACCATCAGTTTCTCTTATGACCTCACACATTAGGGGGAATCTGTTATATTCCAAAAATTCTCTACCTATGCATACATGGCATTGGCCTTTCCATTTACGCAATTTGTCAAATTACTGTTAAGGATCCTTTTTAAAAAACTATTTTTTGGAATATGTACACGCTCTGCTGAACTACTACCCATGTACACATGCTAGTTTCATACTATTTATCCCACGTACATATGTGATCTGCATGATAGACAGTCTATGTTTACCTCCAAAAGTTGTAAAATATATATAATTTCAAGGAATTCAGCGAAGTTTACGGGCTATCGAGGGTTTCTCAAACATTTCACCAATTGTAGCCCATCCCCAATTTGAATAACCATCTTTTTCTCATATAAAAAGAGGTCTTGGGGTCCCATTTACAACATCAAGCAAGAGAACAAAAAAACTCTGCCAAAATCCCCTCCCCTTCTAGCCCAAGTTTTGCAGCCCTTTCTGAGATTTGGCCTCAACATTCCCCTCCATCCCTTTCTACTTATACAACCCTTTCCCTTTCCCAAAGAGATCAATTGGTTGTGAGAGGAAAACATGGGAATGATGCACTTGGAGAAACAATAAGAGGATCCCATACCTGGTTCACAGAGCATTTTCTGATAAGAAGGTTGTAATCTTTATGATCTTCATATTGAATAAAAGAGTTATTTACTATCCCAATACATTGTGTCTTTATATCTTTATTTATTAATGCATCTATGCTTATATATGAATATTGAAAGTAACAAGTAGAGATTATATATTTGTATAATTGTTTTCCTAAGTGTTCTTGCAGGCCATCTTTTGGGAGCAGACCCACAGCCTAGGAAGCTACAAAGGTGAAGCAGGTCTACATCAAACGTTAGGAACAAAGGTACACCTACTGATCTTCCTTCCTCTCTCTTGTCTTTTAGTTTAGATAGTTTTGGGGTAGTTTAGGAATATGACTATCTTTTAAGGGAAGTCAGTGTTCTTCCTGTACCTCGACCTAGTATAGTAATAGGGGGGTTTTCATCACCAGAAATAACATTGCGAGGCCTAGACTCATATACAACATGGTGTTTCCATAAATAAGTTTGGCCCAAAATAACATCACAAACTTCAAGGGGAGAAACATCACACAATACCTCATCTTTGAATGGCTTGAT
>JZKD02S0727626.1:0-18150 GCA_000966675.3 Picea glauca | reverse complement strand
CACCATCCTCCTTTTTTCCTACAGCCTTTGGTAAATTCTTCAGGTTTAATTTGGGGGTCATATATGAGGCCAATTTCTGAGAAACCTCTCTTTTAGTGGGATCCTGATTCATTTCCTTCTCTTTTACTATCATGAAGCATTCATAACCCCTGAACCTAATACTAGCTCCAGGATGATATTTGTGTAACTTTATGTTGGAAACGATGTGAGTCCCTACAACTAGTATGCTCTCAACATACAATTATTGGTCCCTAGCTAGCTCCCAAACTGTTTTTTCATCAATAATGTCCTAGTCCATAAAATTTAGGTTTTTATTCTTTCCCAACATATCTCCTGCCCTACTCAGCCCTGGGGGGACCGATAGTATCACTGGTAGATATTTTCTCATTTGTCTATAGTGATATCTTCCTAAATTGTCACCGTATCCGAGCTCTACTAGCTGTAGCTAGACTCTGTTCTTGTTGGGTCATTCTGATTTTTCCACAGTGGCATGTAAGAGTTGGTTCCTCTTAACAATGTTCTTATGCTCTTATGCTTTTATGTCGACCGTATACATGCCATCCTATGTTAACTAACTTGTACCATACACCACCGGAGTTGATGAGTTGTTCCATCATTGCATATTAATTACACAATTCTTTAGGTGATGTCTCCCTCATATCGTTGATTGGTCGCAATTTTTGGAGGCTTTTCAAATTTAATACTTATACATTGCTTTTATGACCCCTCACGCCGAGGGTCTAGATGTATTATCCGTGCCTGACTATATTTAATGGTATTTTCGTGCCAACCTGCACAGTAATGCATTGCTCCATCGCATTCGGTCCTAGCCGAATCTTCTCGTTGAACTTGCTGCAGTGTTCACTTTGTGTGAGATGATCAATCCATCTGTGCAAGTTCGGATACCTTGGGATTTCAGTCACTCTTTTTATTTCTCCTATCACTACCTTTTTATTTATTTTCTTTCTTTTTCTGATTTTTATTATGTTTTTCTTGATTTTCTTGCTACTACGGTACACATACTATAATACAAGGGTTTTGGCACAGCCCAGATTATTGCACCAATGGTCGACTATATTTATAGAGTTTCATCCGACTTATGTTCACCATTCCTTCCAAGACCTGTCCATCCAAGGTTCCCAAATGTGCAACACTTTTCTTAGTTATTTTTTGTATCACATTGGGACCTAACCAGTGCATGCAAAACTTCCCTGGGTGTTGTAGATACTTTCTGTCATAAAGTAGTAACAATTTCTGGACTTGGAATTTATTGGTTTTAATATGTCGGTCATTCCATGCCTTTTCTCTAGCTTTCTACACCTGCTGATGGAACCTTGCCAGAAACCAGTCCTCCTCAAGTTGGACTAACTACACCAATCTCTCCTCTATTACACATGTTTCTAAGATCTCACTGATGGCTGCAATGGATAGACTAAGTACAATGAACTCCATTAGCATCATTGCTTCCTGTCCATAGACCAACTGAAAAGGTGATTTCCCTATCAACTTCTTAATGGTAGTTCTATATGCACATAGTACTACGGGAATGCGTAAGTCCCAATCATCTCTTCCAACATTGCATATATTTTTCAAAGCGTTCTCCAATATTTTATTAAATGCTTCTATTGTTCCATTACCCTGAGGGTGATATGGTGTACTCTTCTAATGATGAATCTGAAAAATCCTCAGTTAGTGTGGAAATTTTTGTGTTCAGAAAATGCTTACCTTGATTGCTAGGTAATATGTGCAAACAACCAAACTTGGTGACTACATTCTCGAATAGAAAATGTGCAACAGTCTTGGCAATGCAATCCAGAACTCGTGTTGCTTCCGCCCACCTGGTTATATACTCTGTCGTAGTAATGATGTATTTTTCTCTTGATCATCTTTCATTTGGGGTGATCAGACCTACAAAGTCAATGGCCCACTTATCGAATGATTGCAACGTAAATTGTGGATTTAATAGAATTTCTTCGTGCCTAGATGGTTTACCCACTCATTGGAAGATGTTGCAGGACTTACAATGCTCCTTTGCATCCTTGTACAATGTGGGCCACCAAATCCCTGTGCATAAAGTCTTTTTTGTCATAGATTTTCCTTTATAATGTCCTCCTGCAATCCCATCATGTGCTTCCTCCAGTATAACCGACCTTTCATGTTGCAGTACACACCGCCTCAAGATTACATCTTCCCCTAACTTATACAAGTTCTCTGCAATCAAATGATAGTCTACTTCTCTCAATACCAATTATTTTTTCTGCGCAATGGTCATGTTGGAGGGTGTTGCACCTGTATTTAGAAACTCCACAATGTCCACGAAGTAATCATCCACCATTCTTACAAAAAATAACTGTGCATCTGGGAAACTATCATCTAAATTACATGCATCCTCTACTGTTAGTATGTGAGAGAGATGATCAGGCCTTGCATTCAACTTACCTAGTTTTACTATGACCTCAAAGTCATATTCCTGAAATAGTAACAACCATCTGCAGATTCTGCCTTCTAAGACAGGCTTATTCACTAAGTAATATAATGTAGAATGATCTGTATACATATTTAAATGATATCCCAGTAAGTAATGTCTGAACTTCTAGATCGTATAGACCATGGCCAAGCCTTCTCATTCTATAGTGGTATAAATTTTTTTCCAATAGAGATAGCTTCCTACTTGCAAACGCAATCAGATGGTCGATGTCTCCTTCTTCGGGTTGTGAGAGTATGGTGCCTAGTGCAATGGATGATGCATCAACATGGACATGGAAATCCTTGTTCCAGTCTAGAAAGATTCAAATGGGCACGGTGACCATTCTCTGTTTTAACATGTCCAACCCCTTCCGGTAGTCCTCAATCCATTGGAACTTGTCTTCCTTCTTCAGTAACTTCTCCATGTGTGATGTATTCTGCATGTATCCTTTGATAAAATTCCTGTAATAGCCTATATGGCCCAAAGTTTTTCTTATATGTCTGACCAATGTCGAAAACACCAATTCCAGAATAACTACGATCTTGTTTGGGTCAACCAATAGGCCTTGCTTGCATACTACATGTCCTAGTAGAATTCCATATGGTGGAAAAAAGATACATTTCTTCAAGTTCAGCGAAATATGACATTGTTTGCATCGATATAACATAAGGAGAAGTATTTCTATATGATCCTGTAGTAAATTGAACACCGTCCAATAATATAAATAAACTTACAAAAATTTATGGATGAACTCCTTGAATGCTTCCACTACCACTCTAGAAAATACGACAAGGGAATTATTCAATCCAAATGGCATCACCGTGTACTGATAACTACCCCATTTTATCGCAAATGTGGTTTTGTGTCTATCCTCCTGCACAATTTTTATTTGATGGTACCCAGAGAATCCATCTATAAATGAATACATTTCTTGTCCTCCTACATTCTCGAGTACCTCATCTGTGGATGGTTTTGGGAATGGGTCATGTAAGCATGCTTCATTCAACTTCCTTAGATCCACACAGATCTGAATTCCTCTGGTCTTATTGTCCTACACCACCATTGGGATAATCCACTCAGAATCTTCTACTGGTTCAATAATTCTTGCATCTAGAATCCTATCTATTTCATCCTTCACCTTCTCCTTGTACCTTGGGTTCAAATTGTAGGGTCTCTATCGTATTGGCTTGGCTCCAGGTTTCAGTGGAATCTTCATCTCGCCTAAATTGCCTGCTATAGTTTGTGTGTATGTGATGGATACCATCTCTATCCCTTCTACTACACATGTTCTTTCTATTTATGGTATCTACACATTCCTGGGATCTTCTTCCTCATATTCCTCCTCCATAACATTATAGAATTCCAATAGATTCTGGATCGTTAATTTGTCTTTTTGTGCACTGCCTAAGGGTACGTCTTCCATCAATTCTACCTTCAAGAAGATCTTTGTTCGAATGAATTGTAGTGCTTCATGTATGGAGAGGGATTCATATTTAATTGAAAATGTGATTTTGAATCTTTGGAGCAATCCTTTCCATTCTTTTGTCTCCCTGCACATCTCCAATTCTAAATACCAATTCTTCGGGATTGTATCCAATGTGTGTATGAATCGGTGCCTCCACTATGTCTCTAATTCTGAGTACCGTAAAGCTCTACATCTACTTATATGAATCATTGGGTTTCCCTCTCTTGTGTATTTCTATGCACCTTCTACTTCCTCGGGCCCAAAGCATATCTGCATAAGTCTACTACATTGTTCCCAATCCTTCATACCCTTTCTGTGCGTGACCCACCATCTAGTTGGGGTTGCTTTTAAGATGACATCCAGTGCTAAAATCCTTTGTTTTTCAGGTACCTATAACTCAAATTATTTTATAAACATATTAATCTCATTTAGTCCATCGTACCTGGGTGGGACACATAGCTCTATGCCAATCCAGCACAAGGATCGGTTTATACGCGCACATCTTCTAGTTGATACTTCATGCATCCTCTGCTACCAATTCTCTAAACCAACTTATGAATCTGATGCATACAAATTGATATTTCTCCAACTAAACACACCATCCATTGTTGGGTCAACATAATCCTCCATCCACGTAGTCATATTATATAAATTTTCCATGTCATTTTATCTTACTAACTTTCTGTATCTCTTCCTTTATGATGGGTTCAAAGGTGCAATAACCTTTAGATGCCCAACCTCGAATATCATCTCCCTTATTTTCAAGTTAATAATTGCCTGGTTATCAACCGCCCATTCCAATCCCATTAAATCTGGATATGGTTGACTATTGTCTACAATCTTAATAACTTCAAAGTATGCCATGTTGCGCACCCCATATATGTTCACAGGCACTCTTGTTATTTGTCCAATCGGGACTATATTATAATGATTCACAAGCCTTAACTGAATAGGGGACCATATTATCTCAGGTTCTCCCATCATCTCCCATGTCTACTTAGGTAGTAGATTCACATCTGATCCTAAGTCTAGAATAACATTATCCACATCGTATTCCCCAATCTGTGCATTAAAATTGAATTTCTCGTTGGTTCTCTTCCTACACAGTACCTGATTTACCATTCATTGTGTGACAGGTGTGTACCTTCCTTTTCTGCAGTGATAAATCATGTTATATAATATACTGAGCGAATTTGTATCCTTCATTAGTTCTACAAAACTCTTTAAGAATCTGGTTAGTGTACTTACTTTCGCACTTGACTTTTTAGGTACCATTGGGTCTTTTAGATGAGGTAGCGATGATGTTGACACTTCCCCACGTGGTTCAAGCATTTCCTTTCTGGCGCTCTGATATGTATCTTTTTCCTGTTGTGGATTGAATGATGGCATAGGCCTTGCTGACTTTCTTACCCATTGCTCTGTTTGGTTTCCTTGAGTTGTCATATATATGCATGTCCGAGCTCCTCCACTAGTAACAACTGCATTTTTTGGTCCTTCATTGTGTCTTTCGACTGATATCATCTGCACATTCTGATTCTGATGTTGATTCTGGTTTGGTTTTCCTCTAGCCTTCCATTTCACAACTAGTTGGGGACAGTCCTTTGTTGCGTGATCTAGTCCTCTGCAATATGTGCATGTGGTACACGAGTTCTGGCAATCTCAAGCTACATGTCCAAGTTGATTATAGTTATAACAAATAATCGGGCCTCGTCCTCCTCTACCAAAATTCCCTCTACCTCGACCTCTGCCAAAATTTTCTCTATTCCCCTTATTAAAACCAAGCTAACCATTAGACTACATGTTATTCCCATCTGCACTAGTATTCTCTTCCTAGATCCTGTATATATCCAATGTTCACTCTCTTAGTAATTCGAACACGTGACAATCCTTCTCTTCATGCCCTACCAACTTGAAAAAATTGCAAAACAAATACTTTGGGGTACTCTAATATTTCTGGAGTAATGGACGCTCAGTGGGATGATGGCCCCATTTCTTACAAATCTCACAGTATCCTCCTTCAGGTAGTGGATTTGGCACTCCAGCTGCCAAATACTGCACAAATGTTGGGAATTCATCCTTGTGATGACCTTCCATCCTGCACTTCGTACACCAAACCTGCTCTCATTTTTCCGTTCCCATGCTGAGCTCGAACAAATGTATTGTTAATGCATCCAATTGTGTCTTAAACTGTGTCATTCCTCCCATGTCTCCTGCCAACGATGCTTCTAGTTTCATTGCAATCTCTAGCTCCTTGGGATACAATGTAACCCTCTGTTAAATCAAGGGCCTCTGAATGTGTGGTGGAAGTACAACAATAAACCACTCTTGATGTTGTTGACCTATAATTTGGAACATTAGTCTCCCCATTACATCCTTAAAGTGCTAATCGTAATCCCATACAGACTCTGTTTGTACATGTTTGATCTTTTTTAGTTTAGTGATGTACTGCGACTCAGAATTTGGCTTTTTGAACTTATTTAATAGCGCTTTATTTATCTCTTCCAAGGTCATGGACTGTCCCATAGGTGTAATTCTATGTAATTTCATATACCATACCAGCACACGACCTCTAAATGTTGTTGCTAACTGTGCAATTTTTACGACATCATCTTGTGTGTTGTTAGCAGCCCAAACTGTTTCACAGACAAACAAATGTTTTTATGGATCCTCTTATCCTACTCCCTTGAATTTAGGAAGTCTAAGTGTATTGTCTATTCCCACCATGTTGGTTTGTGTATTCCCTCCTCTTGGTGATGTTGGTGGACTCTGATTTTGACTTTGCGTACTACTCCCACTATTCTGACTACTACTACTTTGTAATCCTTGACTAATGATGATAGCTTTTGAAAAGTATTCAATTGTTATCTTTGACTTTGGTGACACACATGGGGTCATGGATTCAACATAGGATCTTGTTTGAGTAGGACTTCTAGGTTCCTCTATTACTATATTGGACTGAGACTCTTCTTCTTTTCCTCCTCCATATGGTATCTCCACGATTCAGATTTGTGTGCAAGGTTTTCTTTCTTTCGGCTCACTGTGTCGCTCTTCTCTCCTAGCCCCAGTCTTTTTCCTCTTATACCTTCTTCCCCTGCACAATTCTCCAAAATAGTACTCTTCCTATGGTATGCTTCCTTCTTGCATCCTCAGTCTCTTCGTTCCTCATTCATTGTTTCCTTCTCTCAGATGATTCCCCTCTCAGTCTCTGACTCCCCTTATGTGCACGAATCCCCTTTAACCATCATACTTCATAATCATCACATGGTTTTCACATAACAACATATTTATCCACATATTTAATTATTTCAAGAACCTACCATGCAGTCCTTTGAAAAAATAAATTATGCAACACTTTATGACTGAATGCAATCTACTGCAAATTTTGTAATATAACCCCCTAATACACTATATAACCAGAAATCAATTGCTTGATTAGTTGGGTTACTTACCAAATTCATATTCTTTTTCAATTCAGGAGTCCAATTCCTTCTCATTGTAGCACTAAACCTTCCTGTCTTCTCGACCAATCTTTCTAGCTACTCCATCAGAATTTATGGGAATTCGCCAAATAAAATTTCATGTAAGTCCGTGAACACATACTTTTGCATCCATTGCTTGTCACTCATTCAAGGGTTCATGTTCTCTTGTCGCACAAATTTTTTTTCTTTTCATTCCAACCAGTCTGTGATTTCCTTCTTAGTCAACCTCCAAAACATTCCCTTAATCATAATTTCCCAGTCCCAACAATGGAACAGTTTGTTGGGATAAAATTGGTTTGTGCATGGGTTGTAAGACCCAAGGTTTCGTTAGACTATGACCAACAAACCCTCAAGACACCGACCCTTTCAGAATCACTTGCTTGCACAGATGAAGTCTCACCCAAGGTATCTATTGGGACTGAAAGAACCAAGTTTTTGCAGTAGTAAGGGAAAGGGAGGAGGAGGTGTGAATCATTGTTCCTTATCCTCTAGCTTAAGTAAGTCTTGATTATTACCTAGATAATCACATCCATACATGAACATTGTAGCATAACCAATCCATAGACTAACTCCATCCTACGAAGTATATCATCATTCATAAACACATACTAACAAGTAAAAAAAATAAGACACAATATCCTCTCTAAACTCCTTCTTTATTCATCTTCTTTCTTACTAACTATCTATTACATTCGTGATCTTTTTGTAACATTGATTCCCTTCTACGCACACTAATATCCCAATCACGTTACATATTTATACCCAAAATCTATGATTAAAACCCTATTATTATCTATCTCAAAATAACCCATTACAATGCATCGCATGGCCAGCTTCATTTAATTGGTTGTTTGCCTAATTTTACTTGTTCTTTATACAATTTTTTTGTTGTTCTTCTATTTCTCTAAAGTCACATTGTCATCCTTTTAATCTTCCTTATCTCACTCACTTGTTTTATCCTTCTGTTTGTGCACTTTCTCCATCCTTATGTGCCCTTTTGCGCACTTCCTTCCTTCTGCGTGATTTCCTCCTTCTGCGCCCTTTCTTCCTTCTGCGCCCTTTCTTCCTTCTGCGCCCTTTCTTTATACTTAGGTTTTTCTCCAAAATTGTATTCAAAATTGCATGTCCAACAATACATCAACAACTCATATGATCAAGACATAATATAAGAAATAATAATAGTATTGCAAGAGGAACATATATTGCATAAGAAAATTCTATTAGAAAATATGTCCTTATAGCCCATGTGAACAATATACATTCTGTTTGAAATAGTTTGCAAGAAAAAAATAGTTTGTTGGAATATTTACCAATACTGAGAGGGTGGGGGGGGTGTGAATTAGTATTGAGAACCTTTTACCATTTTTAATCACAACATGTAAACATTAATTTATCAACAATGTATCATTTATGATTTCATTCAAGATATCATGAACATATAACCAGAGATACACAATACACAAGAATTTTACGTGGAAACCTAAATGGGAGAAAACCACAAAACATTTTTTAATATAAATCTTTAAGATTACATTCACCAGAAGCACCAACCTCCAAAATTCTCCAGCACTAACTAGAAGGAGGCAGCAACCCCCTATTTACAGGCTCGAACCTAAAGGAAGCTACAAATTCTCAAATTCTCCAGCTCCAACTGGAAGGAGGATCCAACCCCCTTGTTTACAGGCGCCAACCTGAAGGAAGAAATGACTCCCTAGATTCTCTAGCTCCAACTAGAAGGAGGCTCCAACCCCCTAGTTTTATGGGCACCAACTCAAAGGAAGCTACAACTCACCTGCAACCACCAACCTACTATCTAAAGACACCAATCTTCCCGTGCACCACCCAACCTCCTAGAAATATAAATAAGAGACTTAACCTACCACTAATACCGATACATCATCATCATCAAACTAGACTCAACCTGTCATTGTTATTGTCAAATATACGGATACATCATCATCATCAAACAAAAATCAACCTATCACGGTTACTTTCACTGATATTGATACATCATCATCATCAAAACCAGACCCACCACAACTTATACATAAACATATTCAAACTATGTCCACATAGAAATCCTAGTTCCACATGGGTCCACATATAAACCCCAACATCACTTCTTAAATCTACATACAAAGTTGCTTAGAATTGTACCTCAAATCTGCAAACTTGTAAGATTCACTAGAAGATCAATTTTCCATTTCTAATTCTGAAAATTGAAATTCAGATATTAGGATTTGTTCTCTTTCTTATGCAACAATTGTGATTCAATTTGGACCTACCAAGCTTCATATATAACTATTTTATCTCGAACATGTGTTCGAGACTAGTTTTTGGATTAGTCACAAAACCTAAATTTCAACAAGTATAACTCCATATCTATAATGAATTAATGTCTAAAACTTGTACCCAATCGTATTTGATATGTTCTTTGAAATTCCTCCAAGTTTTCTTGCTTGAATCGTCACTGCAAAATATTTATAGAGAAAATGATAGGCCTTCCTGAATTCTGGCCTATTTTGAAGAGATAACTTGTACATCATGCCACCCCCTTAATATTTGATATATAATTCTAAACCTCATAAAAACAATACTACGGACTGTACTCCTTCCAATGCAATTTGTCTCACATAATTTGGATCCTCTATGAAGAATTTATGATTATTTTACCCGGAACACATGTTTAAGACTAGTTACAAGACTAGTCAAAAACCCTATCTTCCACAGAGTGTATCTCCAAAATTAAAATGACCTAAAAGTTGAAATTTGTACCATAGGTACCTTGATATGTATTCTCAACAAAATCCAAGTTTCGCTATCTGAATATTTCTATAAAAAATGTTATAGTAAAAATGGTAAGACGACCTTTAAAAAACATACCTTAGAACACCTCATCAAAACACTTCATCTTCCCTTGGAATTTCACCCTTCTTCACTTCATCGTCCCTATGCAATTCACTACCAAGATTGTGCTAAGAKATCACARGATTGAATGATGAAAATGAGAGGTTCTTAATGTGTATTTATACCCTTCSAAGCACCTTTTTTACTTGACCTTGAGYTGACTTGTAACTTCTTGTTTGCAACAACTTTTTCTTCTTTCCTTGACTTTAGGGCCAAATTATAACTTCTTGACCTTAGATCCAGGGATTCTTGACCATACTTCAGGGCTTCATATTTAAGATGGCATAACTCCTCAACCGTGAGGAACCACGTGGTGTGAGACGACTTGACGAGGACTATCAATCAATGTATGGTTTGCATACATTTTCAATTTCCTTCATACTCTTTTTATTAAATCAATTTTGGGCTTCATAAATAAACCCACATATAAACCCTAACATCACTTATTAAATATGCATACAAAGTTGCTCATAATTGTACCTCAAATCTGGAAACTTGTAAGATTCACTACAAGCTCAATTTTCCATTTCTGATTATGAAACTTGAACCTCAGATATTAGGATTTGTTCTCCTTCTGATGCAACAATTGTGATTCAATTTTGACCTACCAAGCTTCATATATAATTGTTTTATCTTGAACATGTGTTTGGGACTAGTTTTTTGATTAGTCACAAACCCTAACTTTCAACAAGTATAACTCCATCTCTATAATGAATCAATGTCTGAAACTTGTACCCAATCTTCTTTGATATCTTCTCTAAAATTCCTCCAAGTTTTTCTCCTTGAATTTTCATTGAAAAATATTTATAGCGAAAATGGAAGACCTTTCTGAATGTCGACCTATTCTGAATAGATAACTTGTACAACATGCCACACCCTTAATATTTGATATCTAATTCTAAACCTCATACAAAAAATACTACAGACTGTACTCTTTCCAGTGCAATTTGTCTCACCTAATTTGGATCCTTTATGAAGAAGTTATGGTTGTTTTACCTAGAACACATGTTTGAGACTAGTTACAGGACTAGTCAAAAACCCTATCTTCCACAGAGTGTATCTCCAAAAGTAAAACGACCCAGAAGTTGAAATTTGTACAATAGATACCTTGATATGTATTCTCAAACAAACTCCAAGTTTCTCTATCTGAATAATTCTAGAAAAACCTTTATAGTAAAAATGGTAATATGACCTTTAAAAAACATACCTTAGAACACCTCATCACAAGACTCCATCTTCCCTTGGAATTTCACCCTTCTTCACTTCATCTTCCTTATGAAATTCACTTCCAATATTGTGCTAAGAGATCACAAKATTGAATGATGAAAATGAGAGGTTCTTAATGTGTATTTATACCCTTCAAAGAACCTTTTTTACTTGACCTTGAGCTGACTTGTAACTTATTGTTTGCAACAAATTTTTATCCTTTACTTCACTTTAGGGCCAACTTATAACTTCTTGACCTTAGATCCATGGATTCTTGACCATACTTCAGGGCTTCATCTTTAAGAGGGCATAACTCCTCAACCGCGAGGAACCATGTGGTGTGCCACCTACTGTTGGATACAACTTGAAGAGGACTATCAATCTATGTATGTTTTGCATGCATTTTCAATGTCCTTCATACTCTTTTTATTCAATCAATTTCGAGATTCATAAATAAACCCACATATTAACCCCAACATCACTTCTTAAATACACATAGAAAGTTGCTCAGAATTCTACCTCAAATCTGCAAACTTGTAAGATTCACTACAAGCTCAATTTTCCATTTCTTATTCTGAAACTTGAACCTCAGATATTAGGATTTTTTCTCCTTCTGATGCAACAATTTTGATTCAATCTTGACCTACCAAGCTTCATATATAATTTTTTTATCCTAAAAATGTGTTTGGGACTAGTTTTTGGATTAGTCACAAACCCTAACTTTCAATAAGTATAACTCCATATCTATAATGAATAAATGTCTAAAACTTGTAGCCAATCTTCTTTGATATCTTCTCTGAAATTCCTCCAAGTTTCTCTGCTTGAATTGTCACTGAAAAATATTTATAGTGAAAATGGCAAACCTTCCTAAATTTTGTCCTATTCTGAAGAGAGAACTTGTACAACATGCCAGGCCATTAATATTTGATATCTGATTCTAAAACTCATAAAAAAAATACTACGGACTGTACTCTTTCCAATGCAATTTGTCTCACATAATTTGGATCATCTATGAAGAAGTTATGATTGTTTTACCTGGAACACATGTTTGGGACTAGTCAAAAAACATATCTTTCACATAGTGTATCTCCAAAAGTAAAATGACCCAGAAGTTGAAATTTGTACCACATGTACCTTGATATGTATTCTCAACAAAATCCAAGTTTCTCTATTTGAATCATTCTAGAAAAAAAATTATAGTAAAAATGGTAAGATGACCTTTAAAAAACATACCTTAGAACACCTCATCATAAGACTTCATCTTCCCTTGGAATTTCACTCTTCTTCACTTCATCTTCCCTATGAAATTCACTACCAAGATTGTGCTAAGAGATCACAAGATTGAATGATAAAAATGAGAGGTTCTTAATGTTTATTTATACCCTTCCGAACACCTTTTTTACTTGACCTTGAGTTGACTTGTAACTTCTTGTTTGCAATAATTTTTTCTCCTTTACTTGAATTTAGGGCCAACTTATAACTTCTGGACCTTAGATCCAAGGATTCTTGACCATACTTCAAGGATTCATATTTAAGAGGGAATAACTCCTCAGCCGTGAGGAACCACATGGTGTGCCACCTATTATTGGAGACAACTTGACGAGGACTATCAATCAATGTATGTTTTGCATGCATTTGCAATGTCCTTCATACTCTTTTTATTCAATCAACTTTGGGCTTCATGACCACAATTCTGGGGATTTTTCACCACTTAATGATATTTCTAGGGATTCTTGTAGACTGCTTCAAAGCGTCTTCCTATGAGGGACATGCTTAAACCTACACCATAGGGGACCACTTTGGAGATTTATTCAAATACACCCATCACTTTTAGAAGCTTCCAAAATTGCTTCGGGGATTCTTCTAGGGTTGAAATAAATGACAACAAATTTTCCAACAATATCCCCTTTGGCATTAATGGAAACACTCATGCTCCCCCTGTGACCATTTCTCCCCTTGTCTTCATGCTTCTGATTTTTCTCTCTCCCTTTGACATCAATGACAAAGGGTAACTTCCCCTGACAGTATACCTCATTTTGACATTCTCTTTCCCCCTTTATTCTTTGCAATATGTCATTTAGATCAATGTGGGGCTTCATGTATATGCTTCATTTCCTCTCTTTTGGGGATTCTTTTCCATTGGCACTTCCTCTTACTATAATCCACCGACGCATATTAAAAGCATTCATGTCAAGGTTCCTTCATCACTTGAATTCAATTCTTCATGGAGTGTCACTTATTTAATGAGATGACATCAATGAAATAATCATTCAACAATATCCCCTTGGTAATATAACTCCTTCTAACGATTTCTCTCCCTTTGTCTTATTGTGACTCTCACAACTTGCCTTCCTGTGACTAGTTGATTCCACCTGTCAATATGTTTCTTTTCTTATTCATATTCTTTACTGAACATTCCTCTTGATGACAATGTCAATGATTCTTTCTGCAATTCCTCTTTAGCTCATGTTTTCATCCACTATCATGTATCTTCTCTGGTTCATGTTAAGTATTGTCTTCTAGACTTGCCAAATATCTCACGAATTCATATTTGTCCATATGTCACAAAACTGTCCATGACTCTGCTACTCAAATGCACACAATGTTAACCCATCTGTCACTTTACTATTCTGAAGACTTCTCCAAATCTGTTGCAATTGATATGCTTCTCAAGTTGAATCAAATATGTCCACTAGTCTTCTCTATCTTGAAATAAAACTCTACATGTTTGCAGCAAGTTCACATTCTCAAATATGTAATGGATATAAACATGCTTGAATACATGCTTGAAATCCTATATATGATCATGATCTCTTCCTCAAAAGTGTTACAATGATATTCCTCTTAACTGCCAGCTGACCTATTCATATATGCATGGGGATGTGTTATGAAAACTGCTCCTTAATCAACCAATCTCTCACGAGACATTCTACATTTCTGCCATCAAACCATTCTGAATCTGCCTTTTCAAAATATACAACACTTCAAACTGTCTAAAACATAGTTCTCTAATCTATAATAGTTGCTACTTAGACTTATCCATGTCAAGTATTGTCTTCTAGACCTGCCAAATATATCATGAATTCATCTATGTCCATATGTCACAAAACTGTCCATGACTCTACTACTCAACTGCACACAATGCTGACCCATCTGTCACTTTACTATTCTGAAGACTTCTCCAAATCTACTACAACTTATCTTCTTCTGAAGTTGAATCACATATGTCCATTAGCCTGCTCTATCTTCAAATAAAACTCTACATGTCTGCAATAAGTACACATTCTTGAATCTGCAATGAATATATCCCTACTTGAATACATGCGTGAAATCCTCTATACGATCATGAATATTTTCCTCAAAAGTTTTTCAATGATATTCCTCGTAACTTCCAACTGACCTCTTCATACCTGCATGGGGATGTATTCTAAAAACTGATCCTTAATCAACCAATCTGTTACGAGACATTCTGCATTTTTACCATCAAACCATTTTGAATCTTCCTTACCAAAATATGCAACACTACAAACTATCTGAAAGATAGTTATATAATCTATAATAGTTATTGCTTAGACTCCCCCTCTTCAAAATTCACATTGCTCAGAGTCTCCAAGCCAAATTGCTTTGAAAAATACATAGGTTTGTTCTGTTGTGGGATCATTATTCTGAATTCTAAAATATTCCTCTCTGCCTATAGATTCATCATGTAACTCTGTAATTCCTGTGAGTATGATCTTTGAGAGTTCTTCATTCACCAATTCTTCTTATTTTTGTTTTCTTCTCCAAACCTTCGTGTATCTGATATTGATATTTTCCTTCATAGAAGAAATTATCATACTTCTACAATTAGGAGCTACGTGTCCATCGTTGTGCCATTTGTAACATTCAATATTGTAGGGAGCCACATAAACATCTCTTTCTTGAACATTTCTTCCACACACTCTGCAATCTACAACTTTATGTCCAAAATTATTACAAATAAAACAATAACCATAAAATAAACTTTGATACCTAGGAGTGAATGATCTTCTTTGTAATGTAGTCCTTCTGAATTCATGACTTTGTTGATCACGATCTTCTCTTTTTTTGTTTCCTTCAAAATGATTGAAGAGTCTTTGATGCCTAGAGTTAGAAGGTCGTCTTGGAGATACACCTCTTGTTGATCATGATCCCTTCCTTTGAGAATGTCTACATAATTCTTAGTGTTTTCTTCATTCTTCTTTTCCGGAAACCTGAAACACTTATATTCAACTTTATTTACTGATCGTGTGGATCTTCCTCTCTCTTCAACGCTCTTGTTGGGATTGACATTTGCATATTCTTTGCATGAGGCCTCACCAATGTATCCAAGACTTTCTTTATTGAATGGTGACCTTTGACATGTGAGAATGTCTTCCAGCACTTGAGATCTCTTCAAGTTTTTGTTGAGATTGTTAACTTCAACCCTTAAATCTGTAAACTTGTAAGATTCACTACAAGCTCAATTTTCCATTTTTTATTTTGAAACTTGGAAATCATATATTAGGATTTTTTCTCCTTCTTATGCAACAAGTGGAATTCAATTTGTACCTACCAAGCTTCAAATATAACTTCTTTATCTCGAACACATGTTTGGGACTAGTTTTTGGATTAGTCATAAACCCTAACTTTCAACAAGTATAAATATGTACCTGTAATGAATCAAGATCTCAAATTTGTACCCAATCTTCTTTGATATATTCTATGAAATTACTCCAATTTGTGCTCCTTGAATCATCTCTGAAAAAGAGTTATAGCGAAAATGGAAGACCTTCCCGAATTCTGGCATATTCTGGAGAGCGAACTTGTACATCATGCCACACTCTTAATATTTGATATTTGATTCTAAAACTCACAAAAAACATACTATGGACTGTACTCTTTCCATTGCAATTAGTCTCACAAAATTTGGATCCTCTATGTAGAATCTATAACTATTTTACCCAGAATAGTTGTTTGAGACTAGTTACAGGACTAGTAAAAAACCCTATCTTCCATAGAGTGTATCTCCAAAAGTAAAATGAACTAGAAGCTAAAATTTGTACCAAAGGCACCTTGATATGTCTTATCAACAACCTCCAAGTTTCACTATATGAATCATTCTAGAAAAAACATTTATAGCGAAAATGTTAATATGACCTTTAAAAAACATACCTTAGAACACCTCATCACAAGACTTCATCTTCCCTTGGAATTTCTCCCTTCTTCACTTCATCTTCCCTTTGAAATTTGCTTCCAAGATTGTGCTAAAAGATCACAATATTGAATGATGAAAATGAGAGGTTCTTAATGTGTATTTATACCCTTCCAAACACCTTCTTTACTTGACCTTGAGTCGGCTTGTAACTTCTTGTTTGCAACAACTTTTTCTCCTTTACTTGACTTTAGGGATAACTTATAACTTCTTGACCTTAGATTTAGGGCTTCTTGACCATACATCGGGGATTCATATTGAAGAGGGCATAACTCCTCAAACATGAAGAACCACGTGATATTCCACCAACCATTGGAGATGGTTTGACGAGGACTATCAATCAATGGGTGTTTTGCATGCATTTGCAATGTTCTTCATACTCTTTTTCTTTAATCAACTTCGACCTTCATGACCACACCTCTGAGGATTCTTAACCACTTAACTATATTTCTAGGGCTTCTTGTAGACTTCTTAAAAGCATCTTCTCGTGAGGGTTGTGCTTAAAGCTACGCCACAAGGGAACCACTTTGGATACTTATTCAAATACACCCATCACTTTTAGAAGCTTCCAAACTTGCTTTGGGGCTTCTTCTAGGGTTGACATCAATGAAAACCAATTTTCCAACACAGTTTACATACAAGTTTTTCTCTCTATCAAAACTTATCTGTGAGGGCTTCTCAATATTAACAGTTTCAACAATAGTATATCAAAGCTCCAAGGAATGGCTTCTCAATTTTAGTGGACATTGTCTTTCCAAAATCGTTCAGAAATGTACAATTTTTGAAGATCTGAAAATCCCTTTCGTTAGATATAATTCTATTATTTATTGAAGTCCAATGTGACTCTCGTCCGTCCGCCTCCTCTTGTGACTTTTCATTTACCAACATTTCCCCTTATCCTCTTTGTGGAGATGAGAGGACAATATGGTAGTTACGTTTCGAATTTGTCTCCTAGTGCTAGTGGGCCCTCATAGATTTCAGCCATAGCATACCCCACACACCTCGAAGACCAGTATGTACATGGGAACATCTTCGTTATCCAAGTTGGACAATCGATCATCATGGGGTTCAGATATTTTCTTCATCCATTTGCATTAGATTTTCTTTGTTATTCCTCTATTACTATGTTGATTATTTTTACTGTTGTTTTGTCATCCTTGGCTATAGATCGCACCACGGGGATGTTGAGTATGATTTCCTCTCAACATTGGTACCTTGGAACCATATCAACATGTGACAAATTAGTGACCTCAAATTAACCTCAAAATAAACTCTTAGACATAAGCATTTGAAACCATATAACTAAATGAGAGTTCGTATAAGCTTCCCTTAACTCGATACGTGGTTCCTATGCTCAAGATTGAGGTGTTGTTGGTTCTTATGCTCACGATTGAGGTGTTGTGTTGTCCAGGGC
>JZKD02S0727625.1:942336-974495 GCA_000966675.3 Picea glauca | reverse complement strand
TTCAAAAAAATTATTATATGAAAGATTTTTGTTTGAATGTACTTTATAAATAAATGTTTTGATGATTTTATTTTTTTATAAATAATTTGATGAATATATTAATTAATTAATGAGTTATATAGTATTCTAAACTTTTTTATATAAAAAAATAAAGTATTAAATATATTTACAATTCAATTTGAATGAAATGTGTTATAGATAAATGATTAAATAATTTTAATATATTAAAATGGGTAAATAAAATTAATAAATCAAAATCAAACTATATTAAATTCTACAAATAATATAATGAAAAAACAAAAACAAATAAAAAACATGTGTTTCAACCATTACTCTAACTCAATTCATTTAATATCCTTAGTTAAGTTAATATTATTTCTTTCTTCTAATTTTTATGTTTTTTTTTTAAATAAAAAAGGTGTTGGAACTTGTTATATTATCAAAACTAGCATACATTTATGGTTGGTGGTGCCAGCTGTCCCGCCTGAACAGGAAACTGGGACAGCTGGCTCCCCTATGCCAGGTGTATCTGTGTTATCAAAAACATACATGCAACGTCCCTGCCCGAAGGAAACCAAGGCGATTATTCTAAATAGTTTCAGAGAATGTACCATAGCTAGAAGTCTAAAAAACAAAACGATTAACTGAACAAAAAAAAACAGAGAATCTTCTGACCAGAGCTGCCATGGAGCTAGTTGCCCGTGCGCCTCCCCTCGTGTCGCTTTGGTCGCCAACCTGCTGGTAGCGAGTACAGTTGCGTGCACGTCAGGCAATGTCAGGGTGGGAGGTTCTTGGAATGCGTCGCGAATAGCATGTCTAGCCTCTGGTCCATCCTGGCCAGGCGGAAGACATGATCATCCATGAGGCTCCTGAGTTCAAATATGAGAGGAAGGTGCGAAACTTCGGAGGAGGTTGGCTGCTCCGTCCCAACACCACCCTCAGGTGCACTTGCTTCGAGGTCCTGTCCCGTGTTGCTTACTGTCGGTGGAGGCTCCTTGCCTGTGATGTTGTCCATTGTTGCGTTGTACCTATGCTTCTCCGACCTTGTGGTGCTGTCAGGAGGAATTTCCTCCTCCACGATGCAGGGAGGGTAGAGGTCCTCCGAGCTCTCGGTGAGGAGGCTCCATAGTGTGTCCCCTGGCGGGTGCGTGCGTTCTTGTTCTAGTGACCAGATTGGTCGACTCTTCATTGCCTCTTCCAGGATAATCTCCTCGATAATTGCCATGGGAGGCGACCGTTGTTGTTCCTTCCGCCGGGCAGAAGCTAGGACGAGAGCACGCTCGAATTTTCTGTGGCGTTGGCGTCGGGACTCAGCTCTATGCCAGGCAGATCCTCGTTGCATCTTTCCTCTGATCCGTGGCATGATGGATGCGTTGGGGCAGGCCTCGCTTCTCTCCGGATTTCGTCGAGCTATGGATTTCTGCGTGGGCGAGATGAGCACTACAATGAAACACTGTGTCTCCATCCAAATCCCCGGGTTGATAATGCATCGAGTTAACGTAATCATCCACACCATTAAGGCTGATCTTTGAATGCACTGCCTCCTGGTACAGTTCTCTCGCGCGAGAGGGCTCATCATCGGGAATGGGCTGGTGCGAGCCCCTGCGCATTTATAACTAAGGGTCGCTCGTCGGTTGATGCCATTAAGGGGCGTCCTGGTGGCGGCCCACGTGCCCTTGGTTTCCCGCGTGTCACCCCATCTGGGGTCTTCTAATTTTTATGTTAATATTGTAATTCAAATTTTAATTAAATTGTAAAATAGTTAAATAAATGATTTTGAAATAAAAATCAAAATCAAAATATTTTGAAAATAAATCTTCAATTTTTCGAAAGTATGGATTTTTAATCAATTTTTTTTTTAATAGAATGTTTTATTTCAACATGATATTTTTATTTTTAAGATGAAAATTTATTTAAATAAATTTTAATTTTTTAATATATGTTAATTTTTTTAATAAAGTAGAGAAATCATTTTTTGAAAAATCATATAATTTTATAAACTATTTACATAATAACACTTTTCCTTACCATTAAATTACAATAGATTTTTTTTCTATTTAAACATTATGAACAATTATTATTCAAACATTATGAAAAAGGTATCAAAGTCAAACCATAGAGACCTAAGTATGAACAAATATTTTCAATCTTAATAGTCTTGCATTGGAGTAAATACAATACAAAAGTTGGATGTGATTATGGTATCTACCTTGTCATGGTGTTATTTTCATGTTGAGTTTTAGAGCCTACATGCAAGTGTAATAAAATCTTATAGTGTTCTTCTTAATATTATCCATGAGCTCCACCGACTACAAATTAAATGCTAACTCTATTATGACTTTTAAAGGTAGACTCATGAGGAATATAAATTTTGACAAGGCTTTCATATCTAAGCTACTCTCGTATCCCCCAGATGGGGTTCCATCCAACACATAGTGCTTATGACTCACCACCAAGCATTGAGATCACCCACCACTTGGCTCACCGATTCACTAGCTAATAATGCAGATGGTGTCTTCTGGTGGCCGCCATTTGAGTGCATTCAATACCTTTTGTATTCAGTTAGATATTGCTACAAGGGAATGTTGTTGGATTTTACAAGGACAATTGACATCAATTACTATAGGTATGAGATGATTAACTTGGTATTAAAAACCATGAAGCAGGCAGCGTGAGAGGAATTAAGAACACCCAAGGTTTGGGGGAATAGCCATTTTTCCTGGGTTTTTCTACATGGTGCATTGTAATAGGAGGGGAAAATACTCTATTAGAGCCATTCAAATATCATATCCTTCCTCCTCTATGTTTATCATGACAAGACAACGTGGTCGTTCGAAGAGGAGAAGGGGAGAACATATTCCAATGGGTAGACCTCTTTCCTCGATTGTGGATAGTGAGATTTCACAAAGTCACAGGAAGAGATCCAGATCTCCATGTCTTAGCTCGGCTCATCAGTAGGATAGAGACCACACCTCCTCTGGGTGGGGTTGTAAAATTAGATGGTTTCATAAACGAGGGAACTCCCTGGGTTATTCCCAAAGTTCTTCCTGGGATGGACTTCTTCAGAAATCCCACAACCTATCTCTCATCATGGTCACTCTCATCGAACTCAAGATGCTATGTCTTCATGGAATACAACTACTTTCCAATCCAAAGTGACCTCCTTTGATAAGCATATCCCTTTCAAAGAGGAGGATTCCCAGTGTATTTTTTAAGACTTTTCCAATCTTCAACAATTGATATTTGAGATACGGAGTGAGGTTCATGATATTCAATTCCTCTTTGAGCTCCTGGAACATCGCATTTCTATGGAAACAAATGTGGGAACTAAACAAGATTCATCTTCAACTCTCCTGATAGTTGGAGCATTGATGCCCATCCTCCTTCCTCTGAGACATAATTGACATGGAGTTTGATGGTCACCAGGTTCAACATTTTGGTTACTAGCTTTTCTAGTTTATATCTATCTAAGTGAGTCAATATTTCTAGTAGTTTAGGGGGCATGATTATATCACAAAATCTTGTTTTGTTTTTTCACATGGATCCATTAAAAAACCCTTTTGATATCTTAGCAAATTTGGCTCTATTATAGTTTTGCGGACATAGGAAGCACAGTTATGAAAACTCAGTTGGAGTAGAGATGGTTTTTTGTTATGGCGATTCTATCTCTCCAGTGAACACTTGCTATTTTGTAACCATTTTACATGGAAGGTAATATATATATATATATATATATATCACTTAATTAAAAAAAAAATACTCTCGTATCACCCCACTTCCTTCACACCCTCTTTTCACAAGAACAAATTATATACAGATCTATAAGGGTGAATAACACAAGTAACTGAAAGGATGTTTGAAGCACCAAATTGTGTGGGAAGTGTAAGTAAACATGTCGTGGTTATGAATGTTCACTGGAAGTAGGACAATGATTATATGGTATTGAGGCAAATTCTTCAGGGATATGGATGCTCAATGGAAGTGAAGAAATACCTAGACAATAGAGATGAGGAATGAACATTACCCTATGGTCAATTAAAAAAGGTCTTTGTGTGGTGTAATACCCCAATAAAGATTATATGAAGGAAAAATATTAATTAATTAACCCCGTGTTTTGTCTTACAAAGAATACTTGGAAGGAAATATAGAAGATCCTATTACCTACTAATATTTTTCAAAAAGAAAAAAAATGGTTGATGTTGAACCCATGACACAGCTAAGATCCCTAGTTTCTGGAAAATCAATCTCAGACTCAAATGTGGCTTTTGAAATTCAAAGGATATAGATAAATGTTAGGTACCAAATGTATTATAATAAGAAGAAAATATAAATATTGCAGTAAACAACAGTGGAAAAACAAAATATAAAGAACCATAACACCAAAAATGATAACTTTATTGGTAGAAAGACAAGTTCAGTTGCCTCTTCGAGGGGGAGACCTCTAGAAAAGAAGATATATATTACAATAATTCTCAAGACCAAAATTTATCATGCCTTCTACCCCTATTTATACTAATTATATCTTATAAAGAATATTCTAGAGGAAGATATTTCTAGAACATAAAGCTTATATAAGGTCTTCTTACATTTGACTTGTCCACATTATTAAATACACATTATTAACTAATGTCAAACTTTATTACATGAAAAATATATCATTTTACCTACATAAGGGGTTAGGGAGGTTAGGTCCCTAACATCCCCCCCCTTGAAGAATAGCCTTAGCTTGAGGGCTTGAGATGAGGAAATTATTGCAGAATGGTAGTTGGCTCCGAGATGGCATCTTCTGGAGTTGTATATTTATATTGAACTAACACTTTATTGATGGTTCACTCACGAAGACAGTGCTCCCACTGGTCCTAGAATTCTTGTTGTTGCAACCAAATGGAACCTTCTTCATCCAACTTAGGGAGACTGGTTTGAGTCTCTTAATTAGTTCGAATTACTTTTTTTAAACATGAGACATGATAAAAAATATAGAGCTTATAATAAATGGGTAGAGATAATTGGTAGGCCACAAGGCCCACACATTTTATAATTGTATAAGGAACATAAAATTTGGGGGCAATTTTATGATATTGTTAAGCTTTGAGTGAAGTATTCTTATAAGGTTGCATACGAAGAAACACCTGGTCCCCTATAGAAAATTGACATTTGAAACAACCTCGATATGATTGTTTCTTCATGTGATTCTGAGCCATGAACAAATTTTATTTGAAGGTACAGAGAATGGATGCTTGGACTGTAAGAGTGTTGTCAACCCCATGAACCTTGGAGACACCTAACATGTATGAGAGAAATGACAGTGTGTTTTTTCCATAGACTACTTAAAAAGGAGTCTTGTGAGTGGTAGTATTGTAAGATGTGTTGTGCCACCATTCATCGAGGGGTAACCACTGATCCCACTGATTTTATCTATCATATGAAAAACACTACAAATATGTTTCCAAACACATTTTGTGTTGGAATTTATTGAGAGGGGCGAGGGGAGGGTGAATTAGTATGAGCACTTTTTACCACTTTTAATCACAAAATATAAACTTAAAATTTATCAATAGTATATCATTTATGATTTCATTCAATATATCATTTATGATTTCATTCAATATATCATGAGAATATATCCATAAATAATATAACATCAAATAACCACATTTACAATACACCATAATTTACATGGAAACCCAAATGGGAGAAAACCGCATAATTATTTCTTATATATCAAAGATTGCATTCATAGGAAGCACCAACTTTCAAATTTTGCTACACCAACTGGAAGGAGGCTCCACCCCCCTGTTTATAGACTCCAATCTGAAGGAAGCTATAACTCCTTAATTTACTAACTACAACTAGAAGGAGGCTCCAACCCCCTATTTTAAAGGCTCCAACTTGAAGGAAGCTCCAACTCCCTAATTTCTTTGGATCCAAACATAAGGAGACTATGAACCCCCTGATTTATAGGCTCCAACTTGAACGAATATCCAACTCCCTGTGTTTTATGACACCAACCAAAAAGAGGCTACAAACCCATTTTCTTGCCCTGTCCTTCTTCCTTGAAATATATGTGTAGAATCAACCTATCATTACCACTGATATTGTCATTGCCATTGTCCCATAAAATTGTAATCAACCTATCATCCAACCTGTCACTTTCACTGTGACATCAACCTATCATCCAACCTGTCACTTTCACTATGACATCAACCTATCATCCAACCTGTCACTTTCACTGTGACATCAACCTATCGCTGTCATTTTTACATCAACCTTCCACTATCACATCAACCTACAATTGTCACTATCATGACCACTTAAATTATCATTGTCACTATCATTAACCAACTATAACCATATCCACTCACATGGATACCAAAACCATCACAATAATATGTACATCAACCATGTACCATAACTTGTACCATACCATGTACATCAATCATGTACCAGAACCTGTACCATAACATGTACATCAACCATGTACCAACATCACCAAGATGTGTCTCAACATGTACTATCATCACCAAGAATGCACCATAACATCACTAAGATATGTATCAATCATATACCATATCACTCATGATATGTCTCAATCACGCCAAACACCATGTACCATAATATATCATAAATGATGTGCCTCAACTAAGTACCACAAGATGTTCCTCAAGCATGTGATAACATAACCATGATATATACCAAACCAGATACTAAGATATCCAAGATATACTTCTAAGAATGTATCATATCATCACAAAGGTGTACCATATCATGTACCATCATCATCAAGACATGCCTCAATAATGTACCATTAACATAACCCTCAATAACACATGTAAAGAATACCTCTAATCCTGTAGAAAAAGTGATACACAAAAGTACCAACCTGTAGCTCTTTCTCAACTTCAACAAAAAGAGAATAACATCTTCATCAAAATTTACCTTAGTCACGCAAGACTAGTTTTGGATTGGTAAAAAACCATAACTTTCAACAAGCATAAATCCGTACTTGTAATGCATATAAGTATGAAAATTTAATTACATATACTATGAGATGTTTCTTCCATCTCTTCCAAATTTCAAGGTATGAAACTTCTCAGAACAAAAGTTATAGCAAAAATGGAAAACCTTTCTAAATTTTATCCTATTATAGAGAGCGCACTTATACAACATGTCACTCACTCAATATTTAATATTTAATTTTTAAACTTGTACACACACTACTACAGACTATTATATTTCCACTGAAATTGGTCTCACATAATTTGGATCCTCTCTGAATAAGTTAGGACTATTTTACCTGAAACACCTGTTTAAGACTACTTCCAGGACTAGTCAAATACCCTATCTTCCACAGAGTGTATATCAAAAACTAAAATGAACCGAAACATGAAAATCTTACCACATATACCTTGACATGCCTTCTCAACAACCTCCAATTTTCGCTATCTGAATCATTCTAGAAAAATAGTTATAGAAAAAATTGTAAAATGACATTTAAATAACATACCTTAGAACATATCATCACAAGACTTCATCCTCCTTTGGAATTTCACCCTTATTCACTTCATATTCCCTCTGAAATTCACCTCATATCTCCTTGGTAACCTCATCAAAGAATAATTGTCTCACTTATATATATTTTCAATGAACTTGTGTGTAAATTCACTTATGATATATTATTTTAGATGTATTTATGCCTTTTCAATTAACCTCTTTTATTAACTTTAGGGCTTCCTGAACTTTCTTGTTAAAACCAATTTTACCTTTCATTAATTACTTGCAACCAATTAGGGGTTTCTTAACCCTTCTTCGAGGCTTCCAACTTCATGAGGGAATATCTCCCTAACTGTGAGGAACTACGTGGCATACCACCTACCATTGGAAACAACATGACAAGGAATATCCATCTATGAGTGTTTTTCCTTCATTTCTACTTTTATTCATGTCCTTATTCCTCAAATAAATTTGGGATTCATGAACATACCTTTGGGGCTTCTTTTATACTTCTTCAAATGCACCCATCACATCTGTTGACATCAATGAAAAACACTTATGTTTGTTCACATCAATTACAACCAATTGTCCAACAACATCAATGAAAACCAACTATCCAACGATATATCCCTTTGGAATTGATGACAACACTCATATTGCACATGTGACCAATTCTCCTGATTTTTCTCTTCTCATGTTTCTCTCCCCCTTTGACATCAATGGAAAAGGGTATATCCCCTTGGGGATGCTCCCCCTTTCTTCATGATTCTAATATTTCTCTTTTGATCTTTCTCTTTCTACCCCTTTAACATCATGGGTAAACAGGTAAGTCCCCCTATCAGTAGACCTTCTCTGAAAAATCTCTCTCTAACATCATGCAATCCCCCTATATTCATGCTTCTGATCTTTCTTTCTTGATCTCTTTCTCGATCCCTATTTCTCTCCCTTTACTTATCTACAAGATGTAGTGTAGATCAATGTGGTATTTTTGTACATACTCTTCATTTCCTCTCTTTCGATGCTTCTTGTTCATTGGTGTTTCCTCCTATAGTTCACTGACATATATAAAAAACATTCAAAAATTACTTGACTTTAAATATTCATGGCTTGTCAAGTTCACATCAATGGAAATAATTTCTTATGACGATATATCTTCTATTGATAGTTTCTCTTCCCTGTTCTGTTGTGCCTTTCATTGCTTTCCTTCTTGTGACTAACTAATTCCACTTGTCCACTGATTACACTGATATGCATATTCTTTGACTCATCTCTTCTATATTTTCCAAATATCTCATGAAATTGTCTATGTCAATGTGCCATAATAACTATCCATGAATCTGCTACTCAACTGCATATAATGTTGACCCATATTTCAAGGTACTATTTTGATGACTTCGCCAAATCTGCTGCAACTAATCACTACATATTCCTTCTCTTCAAGTTGTATGCTCAATCTGTAACTCAAAATCTACATGTTTGGAACAATCTATACTGAATATATCCTTATCAGAATACATGCCTAGAATACTCTATACAATTATGAACTTCTTCCTAAAAAATGTGCTAATGATATACTTCATAACTGTCAACTGATACCTGCATGGAAATTTGTTCCAAAATATGCTCCTCAAACAATCAAACAATCAAAGGACATTCTTCACTACTTTCATCAAACCATTCTGAAACTTCCTTTCCAAAATATGTAAACACTTTAGACTACTCGAAAGATAGCTCTATGATCTATAGAGTTGCTTCTTACACTCCCCCTATTCAATATTCATACTTTCACGGAGTTTGCAAGCTAAATAGATAAAAAAATACCTTCTTTTATGTAGAGTAATATTCCTCTTCGTTTGTAGATTCATCATCATCCTCTTCCTGAATTCTGACGTTCTTTTCATCTTCTTCCTCAATTTTGAAATCTTCTTCTTCATCTTCTTTCTAGATTCTAAAATCTTCCTCTTTGCCTATATATTCATCATGATAATGCATTGCTGTAAATATTATGAGTATGATCTTTGGGACTTGGTATTCATTCACCTACTCTTCTTGTTTTTCATTTCTTCTCAAAACCTTCCTATATATGACATGTGTGTTTTCCTTCATGGGAGGCTCTATCATGCTTCTACAATTTCGATCTATGTGACCATAATTGTGGTATTTGTAACATTCACTATTGGAGAGAGCCACATAACCATCTATTTATTGATGATTTCTTCTATATGCTCTGCAATCTACAACTTTATGTCTAATGTTAGTACATGTAAAACAATGACCAAAAAAGAAATTTTAATACCTGGATTGAATTCTCTTCTTTGTGGTGTAGTCCTTCTGAATTCTTACCTTGGATGATCACAACCTTTTGTTTGGTGGTTTGCTTGTTGCTTGAGTGTGGAAGGTATTATGTATTCATTCCATTCTAACTCTTGCTGACCATGATTCCTTACTTTGAGAAATTATTCATAACTCTTCATTTTCAAGCTTCTTACATTCCTTTTCTTTCTTTACCATTTGGATCTGCATTACTTCTTCCATTCTCTTTCCTTCTTCAAGTTCGGTTTTCAAGGAGATGTTTTCTTCTTTGAATGATTTTTTTTTATTCCTTTCTTTCTTCAGATCAGTTGAGGAAATGATTGATTCTAGCTCATTATCCACTTCACCTTCTTCTTCATCTCTCTCATGAGTTATTTTCTTAGTTTTTGTAGTCATAAAGATTACTCTTTCTAAGTCACTATCGCTTTCATTATCTTCATCAGATGAGGAACTGATTTCTCTTGAGTATATATTTTTCTTGAAGGCTTTCCTCTTATCTACTTTATTGTTTCCCTATTGATATTTTTTTTCTTTCTCGGGATCTTCTTCTTCATCACTATCTAAATTCTTATAATAAGGCCATTTGTTTGAAAAATGACCAATTTTACCAAAATTAAACATTTTAAGGGAAGCATACCTTTGTACGTGTTGGTTCCTTTCTTCAACTTCCTTACGAAGTTGGTTATTCTTCATCTTCGTTTGAATCATTGCTAAAACTGCAATTTGACTTTGACTTGTGCTTATTCTTCATCTTTTTCTTCTTGGATTCTTTGAAAGCTACTTCTTTATTGGATGTATTCTCCTGTTATGTTCTCATTTCATAATCTGTAAATATTCCATGTAGTTCACCCATGCTTGGTGTACTGAGATCTTCTCTTTCTTCTAGGGATGAAATATTAGGATAAAATCTCATGGAAATATATCTTAGTATCTTCTGAACAATCATAGGTTCTTCAACTTCTTCTCCCAATCCTTTAATCACATTCACTATTTCATCAAATTGTAAAAAGTAAGATGCAATGTATTCATCTTTCTTCATTTTCAACTATTTAGATTGACCTCTATAAGTTTGAGGCTTAGCTTCCTTGAATTTGGAATCTCCTTCGTATACATTTTGAATTTTTTCCCAGATTCCCTTTACAGAATCACAGTGCATAACCTTGACATACACTAAATCAACCAGACCATTAACATAGTTACCAACTTAACGAAAACTCTACATAGTTCTCAGTTTTGGGGGGGTCACATTTTTTACCCATTTTTTAAAAATGGTGCTATAGGTAGCACCATGCCTCCCTTTTTAGGTCTTTTTTTGATATTTTAAATTTTTCAATCCATAATGTTTCCACATTATTTTTTTAAATGCTTATTTTTCATCTATTTTCAAAATTTTCTAATTTTTTTTCAACAATGTTTTTAGTTATTTTCCATGCTTCTTTCAATATTAAAAATAACTTTTACCATTTAATTTGTTGAAATTACGATTTTTCATATAATTGTGTCTCCTTAATTAATTAATTGTTCCATACTTTTAAAATATATCGGAAAACATCATTTTTAACACATTGTTTACCTTTACTTCAACACGTAGAAAATAATTGTAGTTAAATAACACTATTTTTGAATATTTAGGAAAAAAATGTATATTTTACAACCATATATAATAAAAAACCTATACATTTTGGTAACTATTCATTTAAAATAACATGTCAAATAAAACATTTTTATGGACATAATTGAACAAAAAAAGTGAAAAATTTATAAAAAAATTAACATTTTTTTTTCATATTCTTATACAGATGAAGTAAAAAATTGATAACATTTAATAAAATTTTCTCTAGTATAGTGATTTGCATACAAATAAAAGGAAAAATAAGTCAATAAAAAATATTCATCATAAAACAACATTAGATACATATTTATTCTTATTTAAAAATGTAAAAGTCAAAACAATGCATTTATAACTCATCAAAAAATTGCAAAATTGAGCATCATCTTCAAGGGGCATCTTAAAAATAATAACAATATCATATATCACAAATTCATTATTATCATCAGAGACATTATCATCTTCTTCGACATCATTTTTTCTTCCATTGTTTCATTTTTCTCTTCCATTGGGTCTTTGATATCCACAAGTTCTCTAAAGTGATCCTTTCCAATAAATCCTCCTAATGGTACTCAAGGTTCCTTTGAATTTTTTCCCACCTTTTATTCACTAAAATATCCTTTCCTCAAGCCAACTTCTTTCATTTCATCTCGAAGAGATGGAATTACATTAATTCTTTGTTGAATAAAACTGCACTGTATTGGGTCACTTTCAATGGCTATGAAATTTCTTCCTTTCTATAAGAAACACACTAATGTTGTACCTAATCACCAAATAAAAAATATAAAATGAATTTAAATACTGTAAAAAGACATAAATTAAAATTAATATAAGATTGAAGTATGATTTCATAAATGTTAGATCATAATTCTTACCTGAACCCGAGAACAAATCCAAAACCCAATCTCCTTCATTTAAAAATGTATCTATAAGATAATTAATTAATGCTTTTGTTTTTTTATAGATGTTAACTATATCTCATTTCAAATCATTTTCCTCATATGTTATCTTTCTAAACACAACATTGTAAACCAATAAACTACTAGGATTCTCTCCATCCTTTACATTTACAAGAATAGAATTACAAGAATCATCTTTTGTCCATGTTGCAAGATGTATACTCTCAAAATCACGTTTAAATGGTTCTCTATTGGATCTCTAAATATTAGGCTTGTGCCTATAACATAAATAAGTTGAAATTCAAATAACTTGTGAATTAACAAAATTGTTTTCTAATCTTAATTGCTAAACATACACTTTCAATATCTTACCAAATAAACCACATCCTTGTCTTTTATTTTCCCTTGAAGCTTGATTGTATTAATCCTTGTTGTGTGTCTGAAAGAAATATCATAAATCTCCAAAATTATGTTGTTGTAACTTCTGTAAATCCCATAACCACTTTATTGAAAGCTTGGTAAGTATAATGCTCAGTATCATATCAATTTTTTTGGATATTATAACCATAGGGGATATATGAAATAACTATGGAGCATTATGCAATAAGTCCAAATTATGCATTTGACTATCTCAAAAAGAGGATTATTGGAATATTCTTGCAACAATTCTCTTCTATCCACAACATAATGATTTCCTCCAATCACATAACATTTGTAGTCAAAACATTTTCATCTATCAAATTATTCCCTCCTAGGAACTTCCATTGGGTCCACAAGAACTAGGTAGTCAACCACATGTGTACATGGATTGTATCTAATCAATGCTTCCAAATTGTGAATATGCAAGTGATGCAGTTTTCTAATTTGATATTTTTATTTATCTTCTGTGGGTTTATAAATTTGTTTCACATTCAACTGAAATGTATGACCATCATCAACTAATTTCACCATCCTCAATCTATTTCGAATGGAATTTTGTGTTGTTTTCATAATACCATCCTCTAGATCAACATCCAGTGTTATTATTTCTCTGATACCTTTAGGACGTTTATTATAATATTCATAGATAATGATGGATTCTTGAACATCATCAACAACATTTGATTTCTTCCTCTAATGATTTAAATGGGTTTCATCTAAATCAATGATTTCTTCATAATCAATAGGAATGGACTCATCATTGACCATTTTTTTTTTGCATTTATCTTGTTTATTCTTTTTGTGAGGAGTGATAACCTCATTGGGACTAATCTCAACAAAAAATTCATTTGGAGTTTCCTCATTTTCAAATGTAACCTTTTTATAATTTCTAGAATGAGAAATTTTGTTTCTTCTTTCACGTTCTTCTTTGTCTAGGCTTGTAGTTTCAACCTTTATTACTTTTTGTTCTTTTTCCTTCCTTCTTGTGTCTTTTCAATATGAAAAGCATTGATGAAATCCATGATATTATTCTCTATAGAGTAAATCCCTACTAACATATGTTAAATTCATTCAACAAAATACTGTAAACATAAAATATAACATTTCCATGTTAAATAAAATTAAAAAATTAACATGATACTAAAAATAATAAAGGATACAAAAAAAAGTTACATTTCCTTTCTCAATGTCATCAATGATAGATGCACATAATTATGTAAAACATTCATCCTTGTTATAATTGTTCAATTTCAAACAATGTATAATACTGATATAATTGCTACCTTGTTTGACGAGTTTATAAACAATATCTGTGTCCGACACCAAACATATATCTCATAACAAGCAAAGTGTCTGATAATTTCCTTGCACATGTTCAAACTCGACACAATACAAATATAGATGTTCTCAAATGTTTCCTTTCTTGTCTTTGTTGGACACACCTACCACACTTAGAGGGGGTGAAGGGGGAGGGGGGTGAATGAGTGTGGGGATCTTTTTCCCAAAACTTCTCTCTTACATAAAACTCATTAGTTAGCATTCGACATTTACTCATTACTCATTGCTATCATTCATAATCAGTTAGATGTGAATACATGTCAACAACATATATCAGCAATATATCATCAACAAATCATCTCCACAAGGAACACAAGATGTATGTACAATTTTTCTTTTTATTATGGACTTCAATCCGGGGGTTTTTCAGCAACAATTGAATAGAGTACAAATTTACAAGAGCACCAGCTCTATATGCAATAATCATCTTACATTCTCAACACCAACTGAGATGAGGCAACAATCATCAACATATATCAATCTGTACCATAAACAAGAGCATCAACCATGCACCAACCTATGCCAAACAACCTGTAATCAACCTGTACCATAAACAAGTGTATCCAACCATGTACTAAGTATATAAAAATCATGTGTCAACTACTCATCAACAATAAATCATCAATATGTACCAACATCATCAACTATACACCTCATGTATGTGCCAACGCATCAATTGCTTGTCTCAACCATGACTAGTTTTGGATTAGTCAACAACCCTAACTTGAAATAATCATAAATTTGTACTTGTACTGAATAAATATATACAACTGATACACAATGTTCTTCAGTGTGTTTAATGCAATTCCTCCAAGTGGCACTACTTGGAACCTCTCAAAAAATGAGTTATAGAAAAAATGGTATACCTTGCTGAATTTTGGCTTATTCTAGAGAGAGACCTTGTAGAGCGTGCCCCACACAAAATATTTGATGAAATGATTTGAAATTGTTACAGAGAATACTACAGATTGTACCATAACCAAAACATTTTGTCTCACTAAATTTGGATCTGTTATGAAGAAGTTATGATGTTTTTACCCGAAACACCTGATTTTGACTAGTTTCAGGACTAGCCACAAACCCTATTTTCGTTAATTTTAATTAATAAAAGAGTAGCTACAAAATTTCAAATTTTGTAGCAACTCTAATTTTTGTTTTTATGTTTTATTAATTCCTATCTTTTTCGTTTTTTTTATAGGTGTAAACGGAGTGACTTGGAAAATACGAGGCATAATTTTAAAATTGAACAGTTACTAGTTTTTTATTTGATGCACTTAGTTAAGTTAGTTTGGGGAATTAAATGATTTTTTAATTTTCCCATTCTAAATGGATAATTATTTATGGTTATGGAAGTTAATTTCCATTTTTGAATTCCTTCAATATAAAATAGTGAAGGAAAGACAATTAAAGGGGTTCAGTTTTTGAAAGAAAGGTAAAACTTATACACTGTTGTACAAGTCTATGTGTTGATACATTATACTGAATCTTTTTGTGACTTTGAATATTAATACAAGCAATCGGTATTTGGTACTATTACTGGTATCCAAGTGTTCAATTTTTTTTGAAATCAAAGTCTTGTCTGAAGTTTGCATTGATGGCATTACAAATTGATTTAATTGGTTACTGCTAATAAATTAGATCAATTTAATTTTTTATTTGACACATTATTTCAGTGGTTATTATGTATATGAATTACTGTTGGGATTATGAGTTTGTGCTAATTATTTAAACATTCTTATTAATTCATTTTCAATGTATATTTTCAGACATGTGTTTTGAAGATCTATATCTTTAGAACTTTGTTTACCTTACTTAAATTCATATACTATCAGAATTTAGGCTCGAGCATTATAATTTTTTTTTCATTTTCATTTGTTTTAGTTCATTTTTTTACTTTCATTAAATATACTTCTTATTCTTAAAGAGAAAAAAAAATCCTCTTTCATAGGGGTAAATTTTATGATAATTAGAATTAGTCTCTTTCTTGTAGATAGTTTTAAATCTGTATATATTTATATTTCAGTTGGTTATTCAATAAAAGATAAATCTCTACAATCAATTAAAAGGTGTATATATTTTAGATTTAGTTTTATAGATTAGGATAGTTATATGTAACTGGACCTAAACCACTCGGAATCACCATTTACAATGGATAAGGGTCTAATTGGGATCCTGACTGGGCGAATTCCTAAATGTTGAATATGGTCATATTTGACTATCAACATTTTGGTGCTAGAAGGAGGGAATCCGATAATGAATGGATGAAAAAACCAATAAAACCAAAGACCATTCAAGTAGATCAAATTCTCCCATAATATATTTTGATGCTACTCAGTTAGAATCTCCAATTTGAAGAACTGTAAGTGATATTTTTTCTATTTTTCTTAGTTCTCCATAATTTCAACAAATAAAACAACGAATATAAGAGCTTAAAAATCAAGGAGATTATGATTCTATAGATTCTATTATTCAAGAATTAGGTTTTCTTACAAGAGAACAAAGACAAAGGTTAGGTATTGAACCTATTCATTTCCAAGTTCCTGTCCAGATAAAAAAAACCATAATTAAAACTGTCGAAAATAATCCTCCCTCAACTCCTCCTTTACATACGTCTCCTATTCCATATCCTCCTCGATCACTTCCTCGTCAACCAATTACTATGGCTGGAGTATCGACAATGCCTTGGAGAACTATGGGAGCAATCAATGTTCCTAGAAATCAACATGATTTACTTAAAAATCCAGATAAATGGTTACCAAAATTTAATCCATAATCAAAAGAAAATCTTGATGATCATATCAACAAATTTATGTTAGTTGTTAATCTAAGAGATGTTGAGCATGAAGACGTTGTATGTAGACTTTTCTCATATGCTTTTGAAGTAGAAGATTCTGCTTGGTATTTCTCATTACAAGGTAATTCCATTACTAATTGGGATGCTTTTGAGGCTTTATTCATTAAGAAATTTGGGGATGATAAGTCTTCATCTATTTTATTAGTAGAATTATCCAAAATTAGAATGGGTCCTACAGAGAAAATCAAAGATTTCTTAAACTTCTCAATAAAATGCCTGAAACATCCAAACCTGGTTTAGACATTCAGATTGACTTTTATTCATTTGCTTTACCGGTTTCCATTGCTATGTTTGTTAAACATGCAAGTAAAATAACTTTGACTAAAGCAATTCAGGAAGCTTTAGATGTAGAAAATGAAATATCTAGTATTGCAAGTGTAACAACCCTGGTTAAATAGATGCATAGGGATTATTAGGTAAAATTAATTAGATAATTAATTGTCCTAATATGGTTTTAGTTAAACAATGATTAGTATTAATAATATTAATTAATTACTTATTTATTAATCAATTGATTCATTAAAGGTTGTGTAATGAATTAAAGGGGCTTAATAATTTTAATTTATTTAATTAAATACTTTACGTATGCAGGGGGGAAATGAAGCATTAAATTAAGGATAAGATACTAAAGGAGGGGATAAGATAATAAATAAGGGGATAAGGTAATGAAGGAGGAGATAAGGAAATTAATGAGGGGGAGGAGAGTCGGTGAAGGGGGGATGTGACGGAAGAGTCCTACAGAAAATGTGGGAATGATTATTTTGGGGGAAGGAAGATGTTACCCATGATTTTGGTCGTCATCATGATGTATTGATGATGGTGTACTCAGGCTCTTCATTAGAACTTTCTCCTAAGAAAAGTTACCTTCATGTCTTTCCAGAAATCACATTTTTTGAGGATTGTTCGCAGGCTGCTAGTATATTTGATTGCAAGAATGCATGATTCTCGCAGGCTACCTTAAGCTAGGGTGAGAGAAGTTCGCACTGTGTTGAACTGCTAGGGTGTGAACTCTTTATAAATCAAGGAAAAATATGAATTCTCGATGCTTCTAGAAGGGAATCCTCTAGAAGGATGAGATGGCGTTCGAATGGTTATCCTAGTACTAGATTCCCTGATATTTTGGGATCATTCTTATCCAAGTAACCAATTCATTCTCTCCTATATATTGAGTGAATTCTCATGGAAAAGGTTAAGCAAGATTCATTGGAGAATTGGTGAAAGAATTGTGTGAAGGACTGATGCTACAACAGCTTGGAGACTCCAGCAAGTTCATTCAAAGGAGTTGATCTTCTTCATGCAAGTGAGCAAGTGTGTGTGTCGGAGCCAAGGGCCATCGAAAGGGAGTTTGCGACATCAAGGCTCAGGTTGTAATCTTTACTTTCCATTAATATGATACAGTAATATGTCCCTTTCCCATAAAGCTAAGTCCATTTTATTGTATAATTCCTTGATCATATACATAGATTGACTGTTGAATAGATTGTGCTTTCTTCACTTTGGTTGGTTTGTGTTGTCTTGATCTTGGCTGCACAAGATCACTGGACCAAAGCAGGAGAAACAAAGATCAAAGGAATCGATAATAAGGTATGTTCTTTGTTTTTTCCTCCTATTTAATTCAATGGTTAGAATCTAGGGAAAGAGTCATGTTCTATCTTTATTTGTTCTAGATCCAAGTGGATCTAGGGAGATCAGTTTGTGTACACACTTACGGATTTATCCAATAACAAAATTGGTGACTCCACTGGGGACAATCCCATTTTCTTTATGACTTTTGATATTTTTCTGTGGCCATTTGCTCTGGTTTCACTTTTCTCCTGTCCTATCAATCTCCGAGTCTTCAGGATATCCTGATAGACCCTTTGAGTCCAAAAGTCTTTTTAAATTTTGCTTCATTTTTCAAAATTTTGATTATGTTCAGGCATTCTCGCACTGCACTGCATTGCAGCCTGCGAGAACTGGTAGATTTCACACTCTGACTTTAGGTTTCAGTGCGAGGTTCTCGCACCCTACTCAAGGGTCACCTGCGAGAATCAGTCTTTCTCGCACTGTGTATTATTGCCTGCCTGCGAACAAAATTGTTAAAAAATTTGGATTTGAGTTTTGGCATTTTTAACTTGGACCATTGATTGATGTATTTCTTGTGTTCGTTTACATGCGTGATCAGTTTTATGGTTTCAAGGCTTTTCTTGTCATTTTTGGCTTGACTTTCATTTCTTGGCTTTTCTTGGCAAAACCATTCTCTATGTTTTCAGAATCTGAGTGTGTTTGATTAGTTAAGATCCAGTGATTGGTTGAAAGTTAAGTTTGCTTGGTTTTTCTCATTTGCTTTTTGGTTTGAAAGATCATTTTCTTTTGCATTTGAGAAGGCTTTCTTGGTTTGCCCTTTATTTTTGCTTTCATTGAAAGAGTGGATTGGGTTATTTGCTTGTTCATTTGGTTTTTGACTTTCTATACTCTCACTGTCATAGTGTGAGTCCTTTTTGAAAAGTGAACAACAAGTTTTTCTTTCAAAAAATTCTTTTCATTTTAGAAAACATTGAAAATCAAATTATTGAGATTGTTGAAGTATTTGAAAAAGACACAATATAGAATTGTCATTTGATAAGTGATTTTTTGCATTTGCATTTTAAGGAAATTTTGCATTGTAGTCCAAGGTTGATCTGGAAAACTTTCTCTCTCTCCCATATATAGGATTCATTGAATGCAAAGTGATATACTTCATTCTCATCCTTGCATTGTTGGGTCAGAGTCATACAACATAAGTTTCATTTCCATTACCTTTGAGTAAACAACAACTCTTAATAACACTGCGTAATCATAAAATTTATCTAGTAACTCTTTTCTAGGGATATTTTACACCAACATTTAGCTAGGCTAGTGCTTTGGAGTAGGAAGAGAGATACACTCTCCAAAAGCATAAAACACACAATATCATCTTGTGTTAGGGAGTGTTAAATTCCATTTGCAACATCTTGTTATGGGAAGCCCTTCTCACACAAGGGTCAAACACTAGGTTGCATTGATATTGGCAGAGTTACTCACCCTGCTTTGTTGATATTAGTGTAGAGATTGCACGTATTATGGGGATCACTCGGAGGTATACCCACAATGATCAGTGGAAGCCTTTGGAGTTGATTGCGGGCTATATACCCTGCCCTTTCATGTGGATCGGACTGTCGATAGTTCCCCCAGGCTTTATTTTTGTTGGTGGTGACCTTAGTGGCCTGTCTCTCTAGGTTCTTACCCGAGGTGACTATGGAGGGGAAAGTATTCACGGTACCTGGAATTGACGTTGACTAAACTCACTTGGACTCCTTGGAGGGTATACCCATGATTATGTGTGGGAGATTGCACCAGGGTGTAAGTCCGTTAAGAAAGTCGTCAGTGTAACTTTTCCACCCTAGCCCCGCTCCTTCTCGTCTCATTGTTGCAATGTTGGATTTCATAACCAACTAGTGGCTTCGAAATTAGAAGGTCTTGTTTGCCTGGTGATTGCTTCCTAGATTTTGTTTACTAGCACATGTTGTTTGTTTTTCGAAGTTGACCATAGGATTTTCTTCGCGAAGTTTTTCACTCATTTACAATAGCTCCTCCACGTCGTTCACTTAGAATGCAAGGTTTATCTCCAGAGAATATGGACGGTTCTCAACCTTTTCCCACAAATACACCTGGAGGCTCTCCTCGATAGAGTGAAGTACCAGTCATCACTACACCAAAAGTGGAATGCACTGACTCTCTAGAACCTTTCTGAATTACCAATACTCGAGAGGAATTTTGACTTCACCCTGGTTCTGAGCGACCATTTATGCGATTAAATTCTTCCGGAGAATTAGTTGTTACCTCTTCTGGATCACCCGTTGGGCCTTTTCTTGGTGTAGAAGGCCAAGATCCTTTTTGCTCTGCAGGTGATTTCCGAAGGACCCTTTTTGGTCCTAGTTTGCCTATGGTCTCTGAAATCAACCCTCTCGTGTTTTCTGAGACAGAGACTGTACCGTGGAATACCACTTATCACTTTACTTTTCCTCCTGAGATGGCCCATCTCACAAATACTACGAGTGTCAAAACTGGGTTCACTACAGCTGATTTTTCTCCTATAAACACACAGCGAACGCCCAATGTCACTCCGACACTACCACCCAGATACCATGCGTTGAATTCTTTTTTGAATGCTTCTATTCCAACACCTCCGCAAACCCCATCTGGTTCTCTAGGTGGTCCTTCTTTTCCTGGGCACCCTATTCCCGGTTTTATTCTGACACTCCCTCAATTTCATTCTAGAAGACCTTTCTTATCTTCCATTGGCAATCCTAATCCTAGTGGCACTATCCCGTCCATTACACCAAACTTGCAGATTCTCGTTGGTGGACAAGTTGGTATGATTCCACTTCCTATTATCGGACACATTCCCATTACTACACAACCTTCGATTGGGACACAACTTTCGGTTCGAACTCCGCCTATGCTAGGGGGAGCAACCCCACCTTTTGGACAAAATATACCTCCCTCTTTGGCCCAGTATTGGAATCAGATGATACACAATCTTCCTCAAATGACTGGGGGGCAGCAGTTTCCTGTCCCTACTATAGGCCAACCATATCCAGGTATGCCTAATCCTATTTGGGGTCAGGGTCAGAATTCTCAAACTCGGGTCCCTACTCAAACTCAAGGTTACAATCCCTGGAACTACTATCCTCTGCAACCACCACCGAATCTGCCTAGGTATTCCCATTATGGGCAGACTTTTTACGGTCCTACTGGTTTGCCGACAGGGCTTCCACCCCAAAGCCACCAGTACCCACAGGTGAATCGACAGTTACCTTTTCTTGCTACTTTGGATTTGCCAGATTTGTCTAGGATTTTAAATGATCCTATTCGTCACTCTCCCCAATGGTTTGTTATTCTAGCCAAGATTCCATCAAACATTCCTAAATTCGACGGCAAAGTGGGAGAGGACCCGAACAATCACATTATGACTTTTCACCTATGGTGCTCATCCAACTCATTGATGGATGACTCTATTCTTTTACGTCTTTTTCAACAAACCCTCACAGGTTCTACTGCGAAGTGGTATATTGAATTGTCACAAGGTTTCTTCTCTGATTTCAACACTTTAGCTATGGATTTCCTTACAAATTACCAGTTACCGATCCATTATGATACGAGTACTGAGATTTTGACTTCCTTCAAACAAAGCAAAGGCACTCATATCTCTGATCACATCCATGAGTGGCGAAGGAGATGACGTCTTATTAAACTTGAGATCCCCGATCAGTTGTTGGTCGAATGGTTTACAAAATCCTTTGTGAACAAGATCGGTAAGGAGATTGCCATGGGTGGTGTAGTCACAGAAGAGCAGGCTATAAGTCGTGCTCAATATCTTGATGTCGTTTATTCACAAACAAGAACTCTTTATGATTTACCTCGTCCTAATGCTTCCAGCACTTCAACTGCTCCAATTGCCTCGCATGCAGATGATGGTGTGATTGGTATTGCCCAAACTCAATCACATTCTATTTCAAGCACAAAACCTAAATCTTCTTCTTCTAATGTTCAAAATGCTTCGTCTCCTACCACTCCCACCGAAAAAAATTCTGAGGTAAATGTTGTGCAATATACCCCAGCTGGTAAAAACAAATCTAAAAAGGGGAGAGGTAAGAATAAGGAGGGAAAAAATAATAATCAAGCAGAGAAAACTAAAACCACTCCTGTTGAAGATCAGGATAAGCGCAAACCACGATACCCTTTCCTTATTTGTGGTGATGATCACTACACGAAGGATTTTCCACGATGTGCCGAGGTCACTAAGTTCCTTCAAGGAACTCCAAAACCTTCTACATCGACTGTCTTGTCCCAACCCTTCCCGTCTCAATAACAGGCTCAGTTGGTCATTCACGACCAACCCTCTTCTTCTACCACATCATATGTTTTAATGTGTACTAGCGATTATAAGCAGAACAACGTTGCACTCACAAATTGAGCCAAAGATTATTCTCCATCTAAGGAGAAGGTTGATGATTTACCTACTACTTTGGTCCAACCCTCTCCTGCGACTCCACCTCCTAACGGTCCTCTTCATATCGAAGGACCAAGCCTTGATACAGTTCTATGACCACCCCCAAAAGGTGTCGTTCGAAAATTGGATTTCAATCCTCATGCTTGTGCGGCCCAGAACTACAACATTGTTGAAGATCTGGCATAGGCACCTTCAACGATGTCAACCCTTGAAGTCCTTCAGTCTTGTCCTGCACAATGGAAGGCACTGTTGAAAGCTATAGGTGGAATTGACCTGAATGATACGAATTTGATAGTCTTTGACTTGGAAGATCACATTCCAAGGTTACCCCCTCAACTCGTGTTTCAAATACAAGTGGTTGTCTCCGACAAGAACATTTTCTGAACTGTTATCGACGAGGGTGCCTCGACGTGTGTTATGTCTCTTACTTGTTGGAAAACCATTGGCTCTCCTCCTTTGAATGAATCCCAGAACACTCTTAAATCCTTCAATGGCTCTGGTTTTAAGCCTTATGGTGTTCTTCCTTCATTTCCTATCACACTAGAAGGTAAGACGGTCCAAGTTGAAGTGGAAGTCTTTGACGCTCCCCTTGATTATAATATTCTACTTGGTCACAGCTGGATCGATTCCATGTGCACCGTTGTGTCAACCCTTTTCCATATAGTACGTTTCCCTCATCAAGGAAAGGTTGTTTCCATTGACCAACTTGCCTTCTTCAATTCTGATACCTGTATTGGCAACGTGTCGTTTATTGCTAAAACCCAACCAGGTTATGAGAACGTCGATGTAGGCCTTTTAAAGGACTCCTCGTTAATGGGTACTTTTCCTATTCCACCACCCGATGTTCAATACTCGTTAGTTGCTTCTATCAACATGATCTCCACCGTGCCTCATGAACTTCCTGTGTCATATGACCCTTGGATTGTCCCTGACCCTAGAGATTATCTTTGTTTTGGCGACGCAATGCCGCTAAGTCCAGTTGAATTCTCCTATCAAGCCATTCAATTGGCCACACCTTCTACCCTCTCTCTTGATGAGTTGTCTCTTGATCCTTTTCGTGTTATTTTTCCCACTGACGAAATGATCATGTTTGTCATGGAGGACACCCCTTGGGATGATGGGCATCATCGTTCCATACTTTTTCTGGAGCAACATACTCTTGAGAACTACCAACGGATTTCGACTCCATCGATCGTTGTTGTCATCTCGATGGTTCCCGCGACTACACATGATGTGTTTTCTGAAGGGAACTTAAGTAATATCTCACCCACGATTACCATTGACATATCCATTAAACCTGGGATTTTCGAAAATGTCCATATTGGAGCTTCGTGTTCTTCCGACGAAATCGTCACCTATACGTCTCTGTTCAAAGAATTTCATGACATCTTCACCTGGAGTTACGAAGAGATGCCGGGTATCAACCCTGCCATTGTTGTACATGAGATAAAGACATACCCAAGAGCTAAACCTATCCGGCAACGCCTTCGTCCAGTTCACCCATGTAAAGCGGCTGCTATCAAGCTCGAAGTTGAAAAACTTTTGAAAGCGGGCTTTATTTATCCGGTGGCTCTTACCGAATGGGTTTCCAATCCTGTCCCGATTGAAAAGAAAGGCGACAATATTCATGTATGTGTTGATTATAGGGATATTTACAAAGCTTGTCCCAAAGACAACTTTCCTACCCCCTTTGTCGATCAGATTGTCGATGATTGCGACAGAAGTGAAATCTTCTCTCTCATCGATGGTTTCTCCGGTTATAATCAAATTAACATTTCTCCCAAGGACCAACATAAGACTGTTGTTATTTGTCCTTGGGGTACTTTTGTCTATAGGAAACTCCCTTTCGGACTTATGAATGCGGGCGCAACTTTTCAACATGCTATGTCTTATGCTTTTCATGATATCAAGCATATCGTTCAACCCTATTTGGATGATTTACCCACTCATTCTATGCATAGAGTCGATCACCCTACCCACCTCCGAGATATTTTCGTTCGTTGTCGGTTCTATGGTATACGATTAAATCCTCATAAATGCATTTTTTTCATAGAATTCGACCGTCTTCTAGGTTTTATCGTTTCTCATCAAGGGATTTGGGTGGATTCTATTAAGGTTGAGGTGATTCTTAATCTCCCTCCTCCTTCTACACTATGCAAGTTGCAAATTTTGCAGAGGAAAGCAAACTTTCTTCGTTGTTTTATCCCTAATTGCGCCAATATCACTCATGGTTTTACGCGGCTATTAAAGAAATATTCAGAGTTCGTCTGGGATACCATTGCCAACAATGCTTTTGAAGATTTAAAGTTTTCCCTAACGCGACCTCCGCTTCTCTTTCCTCCCGATTATAGTCACAATTATTTCCTTTATCTTGCTGCCTCGGAGTACACTATTGGCATGGTTCTCTTCCAAGAGGATGATGTGCACGACGAACATGTTTTTTACTACTTGAGTCGAAGTCTCACACCAACTGAAATCAAGTATCAACATGTCGAAAAACTGGCCTTGGCTGCCATTCAAGCCGTCCAACGCTTCCGGCACTATATCCTCTCACGTAAGACTACGGTGATTTCTCATTGCAACCCTATGCAACATATTTTGACATGTCAATTGCTAGGGGGAAAATACTCCAAATGGATTGTGATACTCCAGGAGTTTGAATTGGAATTCGACCACGCCAAGTCTAAGAAGTCATTAGTTTTTGCTGAGTTGATATGTGATTTTCCTCATTCTGCAATGAAAAATGTAGCAGTAGATTCATTACCCGATGAATCGCTTTTCCTTATTAGCACTGATGATCTTTGGTATGGAGATATCATTATATATCTCCAAACCCAGACTTTTCGACCTGCTTTGTCTAGTACTGAACGACGTCGCATACGCTATCAAGCTCGTCAATACATTATCCTCGGGGATACTCTTTACCGTCGGGGAATTGACTCTACTTTTTGACGTTGTCTAACGTTCGACGAAGCCGAGAAAGCTTTGAATGACTGCCATTGCGGAGGATGTTGTGGTCATATGTCTGGGTATGATACTTCCTAGAATATCTTACGCGCAGGATATTTTTGGCCTTCTTTGTTTAACGACTGCATTACTGTTGTTCAGAAATGCCATGCCTGCCAGACCTACAATCAGAAAATTCGGTCACATCCTTCTCCTCTTGATCCTGTGGTCTCTGTTGGTCCTTTTGCGAAATGGGGCATTGATTTCATGACATGTCACCCTCACTCAGCTGGGGGGAATGGTTACATCATTGTAGTCATTGATTATTTTACGAAATGGGCTGAGGCGATGCTGACATTCGACAATACTGGAAAGACCGTAGATTTGTTTCTTTTTAATCATGTCATAACTCATTTTGGTGTTCCCCAAGATATCGTCACTGATCATGGTAGTCACTTTAGAAATTTTATGATGTCTGAACTTACTGAGAAGTTGGGTCTTCGTCATGATAACTCAACGCTGTATTATCCACAAGCCAATGGTCAAGTCGAAGCGATTAACAACGTTATCATAACTATGCTCTGATGGATGATAGGAATTCATAAAACAAGTTGGCACACAATGTTGTTTTCATCATTGTGGGCGTACCAGACATCTATCAAATCCGCTATTAGGTTTACACTTTTTCAGTTAGTCTATGGTGTGGAAGCCATTCTTCCTATAGAATGAGAGATACCCTCTCTGAAGCTATCTATCGAACTCTTACACAACACTTCTACTGAAGAAGAACGTCTATTGTATCAAATGCGATTAGATGAAACTCGATGTTATGCCACTCTAGTAATAGAAGCCCAGAAAAAACGTGTCAAGTCACAATATGACAAGCATGTCAAACCTCGCGTTTTCTCCGAAGGTGATCTTGTTCTTCTCTATGAACAGGATCGAGATGTGCTAGGAGCTGGGAAATTCGAACCCATGTGGCGAGGTCCTTATATTGTTCGCCGAGTTTTGGAAAAAGGAGCATATGAGCTGGTAGATTATGATGGTATCCCTTTGAGTGAACCCAGGAATGGGTTGTACTTGAAGAAGTACTATGCATAAATTATCTGTGCATAAGTACTTGTATTTTAATGTATCATACTTTGTGTGTGTTACTATAGCTTTCTTTTGTTGTTATCTAGTCTCTGCCCTTATGTGATGTTGTGTTTGATTTCCAGATGTCGGAGTCTTCGCTACCCTATATTGGATTCACTGATGGCGCTAGCCGTAGTATTCAGAACCTTGCTTCTGCTGTGTGGGCAATCTATGCCCCAACAAATGAACTTGTATCTTTACGAGGTGTGTGCCTCGGTCGTGCGACCAACAACATTGAAGAGTATAGCACCGTTATTGAATTATTGGTTGATGCTATCTCACTCAGAATTCGTCATTTGGTTGTGCGACTTGACTTGCAGCTTGTAGTACTACAGTTAAGTAATATCTACTCTATTCGAAGTCCTACTTTTTTACGGGTATATTTGCGAATTCGCCTCTTGGAACGTTATTTTGATCACATTGAATATCAACATATTCCTAGATGTCTAAATACATTAATAGATGCATTAGCTAATTATGTATTGGACAGACATTTGAATCATTTATAAATCAAACACATCGAAATTCACACAATATAAAGTAAACAGGTAGAATCCATCTGTATATATAACGATCAAAAGATTTTTTTACAAAAAGTTTGTCCGAAGACCAAAATGTCAAAAATTGAAGCTTATAGCTTCTACAAAGTGACGTCATGGGTGACGTTCACGGTAAAAAACAACTGCCCTAGCAACCCTACAGAGTAGTCGACTCATAGATGTTGATACCCCTACAGTATGACGTTGATCGCATCGTGGAACCTCTTCCAGAGTCATTTCTGGAATGTCTGCAGTCAGGCCCTCTAGATTTTGTTCCACCACTTGATAATCTTCAGCATACTGTGGTACTGCCGCTACCTCTATTCGTCACTGGATGGGAGAAGTGTCGGGATGTCTGTAAGGTCCAACATATGTGTTATCAACAAATAATTTTGTATTAGTCTTTGAATGAACATATAAAACAAAAACATTTGAATATGATAAAAAATTCAAAAACATTTAAAAAGAGAAAAATGCGTGTACTTCTTACCAAGGTCACCCCACTGAGTATCCTCTGGAAATGATAAATCTAGATCTCCTCAGAAATCCAAGTCGGCATAAGCGTAGTCATCAACCATCAACATCTGGGTTTGAATCCAGTCAAAGAAAATATCATCGTACTTGATGATCGATCCTGCTACATGTCAAGCCATGAGCCGACACCATCTCAGCATCCTTGGATCCCAAGGACCCGGTATGTTCCACTCAACCTATAGTCTAAATATGAGAACCCTCTCAAGGAATAAGGACACCAACAAAGATCCATACCCGAATTGCTTCAGTTCACCATGTCTGCATTTAGTCAATTGTTTTTAGATACTGCGAAGCACAACATCTGCCCAATTGAACACTCGAGGCTCAGTACACTCAATAGCATACTAGAAGTAAGTCTGTAGTGCCATATGAGGAGTAGAACTCCTATCCATCCAAGCTATAGTGAAAAGGATAGTACGGAGGGTCAAGTCTCGTACCCCCCAGATAGCCACTTTTCCTTTCTTTCTCTTAGCCTCAGGTACATAGTGTAAATTGCAGTACTCACTCATATTTAGCCAACCACCTCTACTACCAGTTAGGATGACATAGTACCCATACCTAGACAATCCAGTCAAAACGTAAATGTCCTCAATGTCTAAGGACAGTGTGTGAGCCCCCACATGAAACACTTGCTGATCAGGGTCCCACATACGCACCAGGTACTCTAATAGTCTGATTTGGGCCCTCATTCCCGGAATGCAAAAGTACTTCAAGAGTCCATAGTCTCTCAAAACAACTATGGTAGGTGGATGATTTTCGACCATTGCATTATCCTCATCATGTTCCCTTTCGTGCCACTCTAGCACCATGTTGATGGCCAATTATCTGCATAAGGAACACAATAAGAGGATTAATAACTTTTATCATACTTTGAATCTTTTTTATTGGGTAAAAATTTAAAAAAAATTGGGCTTTGCGGTTCTCGCAGGTTCCCTGTGTGCACAGTGAGAGAACCTTGCAGGTGGCCTTAGGATCACCTACAAGAACGCATCATTCTCGCAGGCTCCGTATGGCCTGCCTGCGAGAATGGAAGCGCGCATATAGGGCTTAGAAAATCAACTTAAAACTGCAAATTTAACCAATGAAATTACAAATTTAAACCATGAAAGTGTTAAGGATGAAGAGCTTACCTAACTTTTGTAGACGGCTCGCTGAATGGTCTCTCGTAGCTTCCGCAATCTAACGCCAAACTTGGAGGGTAAAAAAGGGTTTTTTTGAGCTCAATAGTGGAAATGTAAAAATGGCGTGGTAAAAAGAGTATTTACTCTTTTTATATACTTTTACTATATCATTTTGGTTTTTTATGATTATTTATCAATTAAACCCTAATCCCTAATGTTATGTTGAGTGTTTCATTCTTGTAGGCATGATGACTTTAATGATCAAATACAGGGATACAAACATGTTTTTCTTTGTTATCGCGTGTTTTTTATTATTTTTTATGGTTTTTACATAAAACCTCGAGTGTCATTTTTGTCCATTCTTGCGCTCATAAGTACTTGAGAATGTGATCAAGAATACTTTTATCACTTTTTCAGGATCATAAGGTTATATGAAAAAGGAACCCCTATGGAGTCCTCTTTAAGCTCTTTTCAGACTCTCTAAACATGAAAAGATCGCCGAGCGACCTTGCTATTTTCATGCTCGATAAAGTATTTGAAGTAAGCGTCTCGTGAGCGATAATTTATCTCTTTTTCGGTCTCTTCCAGACTATTTTATGAAAAAGGAACTGAGAGAGTTCTCTTTTAAGTGTTTTTCCAAACTCTATAATCTTGAAAAACCTTTGAGTTTTCTAGCTCTGGACTCGTTAAACAAACATTTCTAGACCCGTGATGCGACCAAACCTCTCCTTCTTAGGGTTCGTTAAACATACTCCGAGGGACTCGTCCGAAGGATGAGGTTATATCAACAAGCATATGTTATCCTCCTCAAGCTTGTGTAAAAATAAAGAGGTACTCGCCAGAAATGGTGGGGGAAAATTTGGGAAAGGGATATGTTTTCATTTTCATATTAATTGGTAGTAAGTGTCTCTCTTGAACATGACACCCCCTATTCATCATTTGAATCCGGTTTGGGAAATCCATTCGTCTCTCATTTTATTTGCTACAAGGTCATTCCCTGTGTCGTCTTTGAGTCAATGCTGCCAAATCATTGGTTGTGTCATTCATATGTTCAAGAGAAGTCAATCTGAAACCTATATTGAGTCGGCCATCTGTAGTTATCCATTCTCTCTGCATCGGCCTTCCTTGTGTCCAGTCCAATTCACATCATACTCTGTTTCACCATCAAAATTTGTTACTCATTTCGTGTCATTAATGGAGGATACATCAAGGCCCTCCTGTGACGAGTTTTGTTCCATCGACTTCAGCTCATTATCCAGAATCAAGACTTAGAAATTATTTGGTACCTTGGAGCTTGCATGCCTCAATGGCAAGTTTCCTCACTTTCGATAGTGGGTTTACATCATTGACCCCTGATCGAAAGATTCCATCAGATGTTGAACTTCAACTCATTTATTCACACTCGATGGATTGTACTATGGTACCTTGGGAGTCATTGACATCAATGGTGATTTCCCTCACACTTGTTAACGGTTTCATAAATGATCGGTAATCAAGTGGTTTCTACCATGTTCGACTTCAACACATGTAATCACATGGTTAGATTCATACTTTGGGCAATGAGATTGAAGACCCTGGATATAATCTTTGCGATCCACGTTGCGATGGAGTATGTATAAGTTGCGACACATAGATCCACTGTGTATGTTCTATGGCTATGTCATCTTGATTTGAAATTTCTCGCATATATCCACAGTGTATTCCGGTGGCTATGCTATATTTCGACGGCATGGATCCACAATGTATGATTGGTGGCCATGACCCAGGTCTACAATTGTCATCAGTCTATGATCTGAGTATGGGAAATCTTACCTCAGAATTAGTATATATGATATTTTGCAGATGCTTGGTTGTTCGCAGGTTTTCGATTAGGTGTGCTCCTAGTTCTCGACACACACATGCAGCTTACAAAGTCTATCGGCTGTCACTGGTTCCAACCTCATACTTTGAGGGGCATTCTGTTACCCATGATTTTGGTCGTCATGATGATGTATTAATGATGTTGTACTCGGGTTCTTCATTAGAACTTTCTCTTGAGAAAAGTTACCTTCATCTCTTTCTAGAAATCACATTTTTTGAGGATTGTTCGCAGGCTGCTAGTATATTTTCCTGCGAGAATGCATGATTCTCGTAGGCTACCTTAAGATAGGGTGCGAGAATTTCACACTATGTTGAACTGCTAGGGTGCGAACTCTTTCTAACGAAAGGAAAAAGATGAATTCTTGATGCTTCTAGAAGGATGAGATGGCATTTGAATGGTTATCCTAGTACTGGATTCCCTGATATTTTGGGATCATTCTTATCCAAGTAACCAATTCATTATCTCCTATATATTGAGTAAATTCTCATGGAAAAGGTTAAGCAAGATTCATTGGAGAATTGGTGAAAGAATTGTGTGAAGGACTTATGCTACAACAACTTGGAGACTCCAACAAGTTCATTCAAAGGAGTTGATCTTCTTCATCCAAGTGAGCAAGTGTGTGTGTCGGAGCCAAGGGCCATTGAAAAGGAGTTTGCGACATCAAGTCTCAGGTTGTAATCTTTACTTTCCATTAATATGATACAATAATATGTCCCCTTCCCATAAATCTAAGTCCACTTTATTGTATAATTCCTTGATCATATACATAGATTGACTTTTGAATAGATTGTGCTTTCTTCACTTTGGTTGGTTTGTGTTGTCTTGATCTTGGCTGCACAAGAGAACTGGAGCGAAGCGAGAGCAACAAAGATCAAAGGAAGAAATAATAAGGTATGTTCTTTGTTTTTGCCTCCTATTTAATTCAATGGTTCGAATCTAGGGAAAGATTCATGTTCTGTCTTGCTTTGTTCTAGATCCAGGTGGATCTAGGGAGATCAGTTTGTGTCCACACTTATGGATTTATCCAATAACAGAATCATTTTGGAGGAGCATTATATTTTCGGTGGCATGTATTTATGTTGCATAT
>JZKD02S0727625.1:920752-942256 GCA_000966675.3 Picea glauca | reverse complement strand
GTAGCTGGGGGTTTTGGGCAGAGTTTGGTCAGTGCATCAGGCTCGGCAAGGCAACATGGAAAGGTCAACCATATCAATGGGAATTAGCATTAGAAGGAGGTATTTTATTTATGAATTTTCTAAGTTATTTTCATGATGTAGATAAATTTTAAATTTTGTTGAATATTATATGCTTATATGCAGCTAAATGAATTATTTACGCACTGAAAGAGATTCTATGTTTGAAATTGAAATTCTATGTTTGAAATTTTATGTGTAGTTGTATGAATTTTATTAGGCTTGGTAATTTCTGGTCTCTACATCAAGTAAATCTCCAAGTGAAGATTCAAGATCTTCTAAAACAACCAAGAAAGAAATTATCAAAGAAGAAAGGAAAGATAAAGATGATTTTGATATGGAAAATTTATAGAAAGTCATGAAAACAGTAGCAAATGAGATAGTTGATGTAGAAGGAAAACTAGATGAAGTTTCAAGTAAACCATTCAAGCCATTTAAAAAAAAAAATCCATAGATTCCACCTAGTGGCCAAACTTTAGAAGGAGTTAATGTTGATGAGGAAGAAAGATAGGATAATAAAGAAGTTAGAGATACTAATTTATTTTGGGATATTAATGGAATTTTTTATGAAGATGATACATAAGAATATCTTGCTACTCAAACCCGAAGTAAAAATACATCTTCAACTTCTAAGACTAATCCACTAGAAAATACTTCAAATACACAACCTGTAGAAAACAAGTCAACATAAAAAAGTCTTGTTGTTGCTGAAAAAATTGATTATCATATTATAGAATATATGAAAAATACCAGAGAAAATATTTCCCTTTATGAACTAAGTAAACTAAAATCTTGAAATAAAAGTTTATTAAGGGCTTTAGAAGTTTCTAATAAGACAAGTTCATCATCTAATACGACAAAAAATAAAGAAATAGTTTCAACAATTCAAACTTTATCTTCTGAAGTAGATATTGGTTCAATTCTTATAGGTGATAGATCAAGGTCACATACTCCTCCGTTTCTCATCACTTTCAAAATTTTTAATAAAAATGTGTATAATTGTTTTGGCTGATTCAGGTGTATCTTCGAATATAATTCCTTATTCAATTTGTATTCAGATCAATGCACAACCACAAAAATCATCTATTCAAATTGTGCAATTATATAGAACACGGGTAAACATTTTGGGAGAATTGAAGGATGTAAATTAATAATATTATCATCTAATTCTAAAGTTTTTCAAATAATAGATATTATCGTTGTTGATATTCCATATGCTTATGGATTAATTTTAAGTCGAGATTGGTCTTAAAAACTTCATGGATATTTCTCAACTCATTGGTCTCACCTTTGGCTTCCATATAATGAGAAACCTAATCAGATTCGTGTCAATAGGGAAAAACATATGAAACATAATGTGACAGATTTAGATGGAGAAAATGAACCTGTGGATTTGCTAATAACATTGTTGGAAATTACTCTATTGATTCTTATTTTGGAAATTTTAATGCGCAGATTTCTCCTTTCCAACCTACGGATCAAAGCTCAGAGATTACAAATTTATCTTAGATGGATTTTCTTGTTGTATTAATTTTGTAGATAATTATGTAGATAATTCTATAAATTATCCATTTTTGAAACTTTATTTTGATGGATCTAAATCTAATGATGGAGTTGGTGAGGTTGCATTTTAATCAGTCCTGATGGTGTAAAAACTATGTTAACATGCAGATTGGAATTCCAATGTACTAATAACACTGCATAATATGAAGCATTAATTCAGGGTCTAAATAAGGCAATCAACATGAATGTGCAAGACATCTTGGTTTTCTACGAATAATTTTTTTTCATTAAACATGTAAAAAATAAAATTCATTGTATTTCTAGTCATTTGAAACATTATCAACAATAGACTCAAGATCTCAATAGAAAATTTTATGCATTTAATATTGTTTATATATCTAGAATGCAAAATTCTAGTGCAGATCTATTGTCAAACATAGCTTCTAGACTTATCCCTCGAGAAGATTTTTCTCAAGATAGATTCTCTGTTGAGTTAATTTTTCGACTTTTTGTTCCTGATAACATAACAAATTGGCGATTCTTTAATGACTATGCTGATATAATCAATTTTCTCTCTTCACAGGGAACATATGAAAATGTTATCATTGATGAAGAATCACACGATCTTGAGTTAAACAAATCTTCTCCCGAGGATAAAATTAAATCTGAAAATATTGTTCCTAAACTTGTTATAAAATTAGAAGATCTTTATGATTTAAAAGACAGATTTAAAAAAACCATAAATTGTAAAACACACATTTCTACCATGAGTGTGGAACTTATTAATCTGGGAACAAAACAAAATCCTCAAAATGTCAATCTTGGATTGGGTTGTTCTCCTTTTGAAATAACAAATTTCATAAAGCTTCTTAAGAAATACAAGGATGTTTATGCATGGTCATATGATGAACTGAAAACTTTTGATATATCTGTAATTCAACACACCATTCCTATGATTTCAGAGGAAAAACCAGTTCAACAAAAGTTAAGGAAAATTCATCCTAATCTTGAAACCCAAATTAAAAAAGAACTTAATAAATTGCTTAAAGAAAAGATCATTTTTCCAGTGAGACATTCCAAGTGGGTATCAAATATTTTTCCCGTAAGGAAAAAGAATGGAGACATTCAAATTTGTATTGATTTTAGAAACCTAAATAAAGCTTATGAAAAATACAATTTTCCATTACCTCCTATGGAGAAAATTGTTCAATCAGTCTCAAGTTCTGAAATGATATCATTTTTAGACGGATTTTCCAAATATAATCAAGTATTAGTTCATCCTAATGATAAACTCAAAACTACTTTCAGAACTAAATGGGGAATTTATGCTTATCAAAAGATGCCTTTTGGTTTAGTCAACGCATGTGAAAATTTTCAACGAGCTATGGATGTTGCTTTCCATGGTTTAATCAATAAATCCATTGTTGTTTATGTATATGACATAACAATTTATTCTAAGAATTGTTCAGATCATATTTCTCATCTTAAACAAGTTTTTGAACGATGTCGAAAGTATAGAATTTCTTTAAATCCTAAGAAATCATTTTTTGCTCTTCCAGATTTATAGTTTCTAAAGAAGGAATTTCAATTGATCCTTCTAGAGTTAAAAGTATTTCTGAAATTTCTTTGCCTCATAGTAAAAAATCTATGCAATCTTTCCTTGGACAAATTAAGTTTGTGAAGTGTTTTATCCCTAATTTCATAGAAATAGTCTTACCTTTACAACATATGATAAGAAAAGACACGTTATTCAAGTGGAATACAATAAAAAAAAGAGGCTTTCAATTCTATAAAGAAAGCGATCATTCAAGCGCCTTCTTATTTCTCTCCTAATTATGATAAATAATTCGTTCTGTATACATTTTCTTCTGAAAAATCTTACGCATCTATGTTATCACAAAAAAATGATCAAAACATAGAAGTACCTATTTCTTTCGAAAGTTCAACATTACAAGGAGAATAATTAAATTATATTGATGTTGAAAAACAAGCTTATGTAGTTTTCAAATCCATAAAGCATTTCAAACCTTTCCTTATCAAATCTCATACCAAGGTAACGGTTTCACATCCCTCAATCAAAAGTTTTCTCATTTAGAAAGATTTAGGGTATAAGAGAGAAAATTGGGTAACATCATTATAAGAATATGATTTAGAGATAAAACCTGCAAAAATTGTACAAGGTCAAGGTTTATGAAAGTTATTAACTAAAACCAACGATACTATATCTGAAAATTTGGATAAAGTAAAGGTCACTGAAGATATACAACATGTATGTGTTACTCCTGATATTCCTGGTTCACAATATTCAAATTTAGTTTATTATCTAACTCATGGTATTGCACCTTCTCATTTAGATTTTAAAAAGAAACGTGCTCTAAGAATAAAATCCATACGATATCAACTTATCAAAAATGTTCTTTTCAGAAAGAATTATGATTCAATGTTACTTAGATGTTTAGAAAAACAAGAAGCTGATAAATTTTTATTTGACTTGCATGACGAACCTGCAAGTGGTCATTTTTGGAGGTGACACAACCACACACAAAATTTTATGTATAGGTTATTATTGGTGGACTTTATTTAAATATTCTCGTGCATATGTTCAAAAATGTAAAATCTGTCAAACTTCAGCTGGATGAGAAAATAAATCAACATTACCTTTGCAACCCGTCATTTTTGAACACCCATTTGAACAATGGGGACTCGATATCATTGGTGAAATTTCTCCTAAGTCCTCCAAGCAACATACGTATATTCTTACCGCCATCAATTATTTTACAAAATGGGTGGAGACCATTCCCTTGGAATCAATTACAACTGATCAGGTAATCTCATTCTTAGATCAGTTTATTATTACAATATTTGGTCTCCTGAGCACATTAGTTTTTGATAATGCATCTTATTCTTATGCTCCATTTCTTACATAATTTTCACTTCAGAAAGGTAGTAAAATAAAACATTATGCTAATTATTATCCTTAGGGTAATGGTTTAGTTGAATCAACCAAAAAAAATCTTTTAAAAATTATCAAGAAAACTATCAGTGATAATAACAAAAATTGGCACAAGGCCTTAATCTATGCATTGTGGGAAGATCGACTTACTTATAAAGCATCATTGGGTACTTCCCCTTAATTTTTAGTTTATGTGAATGAAGCTATTCTTCCACCAAATATTTCTAGATCATTCCTGGATTTAGTACAGTCCATTGATGAACAACCTTGCTCTAGTCTTCAATATCGTACAAATTAGATCTTCAAACTAGAGGAAGTGAGGGATAAAGCTAAGAATACTTTTGCTAATCATCAAATGATAATTAATAAGTGGTTTGATAATAGAGTTTTTAGTAATGAATATTTTGAAGTTGGTTACCTAGTCTTGAAATGGGACAAAGCCCATGAAGAAAAAGGTAAACATTCAAAATTTCAAAAGTTGTGGTTAGGTCCTTTTAAGGTTGCTTAGAAAATTGGTCCATCTAGTTTTATTTAAAAAAATCTTGAAGGAATAGAAGAGTGTCTGCCTGTGAATGGGTTAATCCTTAATAAATATTTTTCCTCAAAGACATGTCAATCCTTGTAAATAGTTGTAAATATTTCTTTTTTGTTTTCATTTTGAATGTATATTTTTGAATTTTTCCATTTTCTTTCTTACATTCTATTTTCGATTATCATTTTTTTTTTATCTGATATAACAACTGGATACATATGTTAATAACTTGTCTTTGAAATCCTTTTTAGTACACAAAGAGACTAATTTAGATTGTTTGAAATAAGAAAAATTCTTTAAATTCAAAGCATAAATATTATGTCTAGTTTATCTTCATAAAGAAGTAAAAACAAGGAAAACACTCTTCAACAAAGTATCTTTGGGGCAGGGGAGGTAGGTGTGGGGGGGATTCTCTATGATCTTGAGGGAAAAACAATGACTCGTTACCACTGGAATCTAGGAATGGACACCAACAACAAAGCTGCGACATACGCTCTTTTAAAAGGAGTTCAACTGGCTCACTCCAAGGGAATAAGAAAGCTTGTGGTGCTCGGAGACTCCCTCACCATAATAAGACTAATGGTCAAGGGATCAGACCCCGAATATCCCAGCTTAAAATAGATCCTGGACAGAACTAGGCTGACCTCCAAAGAAATCAAGCTCTCCTTTTTTAACATCCTCCGTGGTAACAACAACGAAGCAGACAAGTTGGCCAATGCAACCATTGAGACACCCCCCGACACTCTCAACATCGACGAAGTTTCAACCCCAACCACTTTATATTAATGAACATCCAAGATAATTTTTTGGCAAGACAAAGGAATCCCTCCTCATGGGGCTTAAGCTTCCCCCAAGGCCACATGGTTAGAACCAACGCCAACTTCACCCAAGTATGGAGAAAAGGGAAGGTTCACACCCATATTAGACGGGGTCCAATTTGCAAGGAACACCACGATATGGCTGGGTGGACACTTTCAGTCATCCACGTGAAAACCTTCCGTCGCAACATATGGCCTGTACCTTACGAGATTCATCTGCCTCGAGCGTACAAGATGATCTCACCTCCAAGCACTATGGAATATTCTTCTCGCATGGGAAAAGTGATGTATCTGGCTCGCTTGTGTGGTTTTAATGATCATGCATTTTGAACCCCTCACCGATTCAGCTCCCCTGATGCTAGTCATCCCTCCATGGCATCAGTCAGTACTTTGCACATGACTCTTCCCACATACTCGCAGGATCATTCGTCACCTTCCCCCTCAGCAGACCTGCAGCCATCCTTTCGTTGCATTTGACCCTCGTGGGAAATCCTTTCCATTCTTCTGCCTCTCTAGATCACCCTGGATCCTATTTCAGTCCCCTTTCCACCCTTCAGTCATTCCTCACCACCCTACAATATTTCCCGTCTTCTTCAACAAGCCTCTTGTGTCACCAGGTGCTGTAAAATTCTTATTTGCAGTGCTTGGTTTGTTCTTCTTACACTACCCTTTCCCATCACTTTGCTCCCTACTGGGAAACCTATTAGTCATCCCTCCCTGAGTCAACTTATACACCTAAGCCTCATGCAGAACCCACAGGATCTGACCAAATCTGGTATCTCCTCTGGTGATAGCGAAATGCAACATGAGAATACCATGTAGGAAGAATCAGACTCTTGGCCATAAGATAATTGGGAACCTGAATGCGGAGGTTGTAGCATCCTTCGAGAACAATTGGAAGCGCTGAGTGCCAATAGGGAATTTGAGATGGAAACTCTTTCCCATCATCGATTTCTGATCAGTAAGGTACAGGATAAAAGTGAGGCACAAAGAAGTCAAATAGTTGATAATCAGGTGCATATAGACACTCTTCAGCTTAGGGTGGATCATCTTGATGATATACAACCTCCAACAAGCAATACAGAAGCTCAGCATGGATATTCGAGGAATGCTTAGTCCAATTTGATTAATAAGATGCTAGATCTAAATGAGTCCCTCCCTGAGTTTAGGAGATACGAGCAACACTCCAATGAGGACAAGAATGCCTAAGCTAGTCTCCCTTAATCTCAAACAGCTCTATGTATTGTCGGTTCGTGTATCTAAGCGTCTCCTACTACAAAGTTTATGTAGGAACTTCTCCACTCAACACTTTTTGTAAGCAAAAGGGATACCTGAACATCCCAATTTTTGTAATAGTTCTTACAGTGAAGAATTCAAACACAACCCTTAATGGATGCTCTTTTTTGTAACCTCAGTGGATTTATCCACACCGATTAATATATATTTTCCAGTTTCTATTAAAAAAAAAAAAAAATCTCTTTGGGGTAATATTTTTTCCCTTAAAATAAAATAATTGGAAATAACATATCATAAGACGAATATTTTATTTCTCATTCCATGTTCAGAAATAAATAAATAACTCTCTATATCACCCCTCCTCTATTCTCATCATTGCTCAAATACAATCACTAAGTCATTAACTAAAGATAAAAATTGAAAGTTTAAATAAATAAAATCAGGACGTGGGAAGTATATGCTAACCCGTCGGGGTACTGAAAAGGCCTGTTGGTAGCTAGTAAAAGCTTATATGATATTAAGGTAACTTCTTTGGGGTACTAAACAGGCTTGTTGACAACGTAGCAATATCAGGTACAATGAGTTAAACTTTTCAATTCTAACATGATCAATAGACTTTACTTATTAGTCAAATTAGAAATTTCCTTTCCCAACTATAAGATTAATAAACACCCCTTGTCCCCTCCAATGAGGCAAAGTTAAAGAGTACTAGTACTGTTTTACCTTCTTATCTTTTACAAACTAGTCATAAATATAATTTATCTACATTTCTTATGATCTGATATAATTGTGTTTGTCTTATATACATAGATAACTGGTTTCAACAGTGTGTCACCATTTGTTGTAGAGAACGAAAACCTCCCAAACTTTTTATTATAAATAAATTTGGGACCCTTCCTTTTTCAATTTTGACAGTTTTGTCAATATTCCCAAATTCTTTGAACTTTCATTCAATCATTAATGACATTTTCTTGCTAGGATATTTCTCATTTCATAAAGGTTTTGATTAAATATATTGGCTTTCAAAGGTTTCTAATTCACATATTCTTTATGATTTTTCCTTATTTACACACCTTGAATAACATTCCAATGAGCTACAATATTTGACAAGCTACAATTTATGATATATTGTTGGTTTTAATTAACATATTTCGCTTGAGTAATAAACCAATGTTCCAACAATGATTGATCATAATCGAAGAAAACCTATTTAGCCTGTCATAACTGCGTATCACCATGATACCCATGATCTATAACATATGTTTAATATTTTTTTGTGGTACGTTAAGCCTGATCTGGTCATCATAAGTTAAAATCAATTTAATGGAAAATTAAATCGGGGTCCTTTCAAACTACATATGAACAATCCTCCTTTCTTGAAGTTCACTAATTCACATCGACGTATATTTTTGAGACGTATCACTGTATTCTTGAATTATTACCTCAGGTCAAGTCTTGTTTACGATGCTTCTTCCTCAGAATAAGATTTTTAGTCAAGTGTTGAAGCTATGTTTTCATTTACCTGTAAGCGAGAGTCTGTTAGGTTTTTATGAGGGTTTTTCGAACTATAGTGTGGTAAACTGTTAAAATGGGAGTGATTTCCAGAGTTGAACCCGATGTCGGGCTTATTGAAGCTCAGGAAGAGTATTTTTTGACTTTTGAGAGAATTGGTTGGTTATAATTTATGTGCATGTTTAATGGCTACAATGTGCAGGTTACCAAAGCTTTTGCATGAAATTTCAATGGTGAACATGCTAAAATTGGGGATATGGAGTTACATATAGATGAAGAATTAAAAGCCAAAGTGACTAAATTGCCATTAAAAGGGGAATGTTGGTCTAAGACCAAAAGGGTGAAGGGGATTCCTTGGTCTGAAATCTTGATTTCTCCTGAATGCAAGTATGATTACAAAGATATTCCCATATATTCAATTAAGGAAAAATGACATTTTTTTGTTAAGGGTTATTAAGTGTTTTATCACTTGTGAGGGCAGATATAACCTTTTCTTTATTTATCACTTTCGGCTTTTAATGGTCTTCATGGATTATGAATTGAACATGTTGGTTTTCTTGCTTAAAATCCTGTCTAAGATGGCACATTTTTATCATAGAAAGAATCTCATTTCAGAAAGAAATGTCTTTCGTCATGGTTTAGTGAAAATTATGATTGAATTTCAGTTAGAACATAATGGTGATTCTTGGGAAAGTTTGTGAAAATAAATCATTTTCAGGAGAATTTTGAGGCATATTTACAGTCTCACTTTTCTGAAGTTGAAACCACAAATCCTTTAGAAGATACCATCTTGGCTTACCCTCAAGTTTCTACTCCTCAGTTAAACATTGCGAGGGTTACTCACAGTCAAGATACAAAATTTAGCCATAGTCCAAAGTCATGTGTTTTCAGTGAAGCACCTTAGGTTTCTTTTGAAGCTTCCAAGCAAACCATAGTTTCCTCTCTTGCATCTGAGTGTGACCCACCGGGTGAATTCCTGAATGTTGAACATGGTCATATTTTACTATCAACACCCTCTAAAAAAAATGTGTCAGAAGCTTCCTTGGACATGCAGGTTACTACATGAGGTTCATCAAGGATTTTAGCAAGCTATCCCACCCTATGTTTTCCTTACTATATAAAGTCATAGGATTATGTTGGACAACATAATGTCAAAAGGAATTTGAAACTATCAAAGAAAAACTTATCACAACCCCTTTTCTTCAAGGTACCAAATGGAATCTTCCCTTTCATATCCATACTGATGCTTCAAAATAGGGGCAATTTTGGGTCAAAATGAAGATAAGAAGCCTTATGCAATTTATTTTGTTAGCAAAAACTTATCTAGTGAAAATTTGAATGACACTGTTATCGAAAATAATTTTTGTAGTGGTTTATTCTCTCAACAAATTTATGCATCATGTCATTGGATATCAAGTTTTTGTTAGACGATTGGCTTAGGTTGATGGACGATCTGTCTAGACTGTTGGTTGTCATTAATGCCAACCCTTGGAGAGTGATATTGTATATTGATGTCAACCCTTAGTGATTGATTTCAACCATTGGAGAGTGATATTGTAGATGTATGTCAACCATTAGTGATTTATGTCAACCCTTGGAGAAGTTCGATAATGAATTCTGGTAGCACAAAGGCATGGGTAAGGGACCCAAGTCTGTTTGAGGTATAAAGGAATGAACATCAATGAATTTATAGGTAATAATATTCTATATGGATAATATATGTCATTCCATTTCCGGTGATATGTGGAACATCACATAACTCCTCACGGTTAGAGAGTTATGTCCATATGAAGTTGGAGAACCCTCATGAGTTATCTAGAAGCCCCTAGAAGGTCAAAGAAGTCAATTATTCTAAAAGCTCCTAGAAGAAGTGTACTAGTAAAATTGATGGTAGCTAGGATTTAATCATGAGTATAGTTGTTGCATTTTTAAAATAATTAAAAATAAATTAGCTGCAACAAGAAGTTGTGAGTTTGGTAATTATGGTAAAGTAGTTATGATGAGAAGATTGAATAGTCAAAGTGGTTGACCAAGAAATAAATTAAATAATAAAGTGACTGCAACAAGAAGTTAGTTAAGGGAAAAGTATTTATGAATTGACTAATTATAGAAAAGTTGGTTGCAACAATAAGTGGTGAGTTTACTATTTATGGATAAACCAAAGTAGTTGCAAAAAAAATTAATTAAATAATAAAGTTAGTTGCAACTAGGAGTGGAGAACTTACTATTTGTGGAAAGTGGTTAGAAGTGGGTTAGCCCTAAAAGAAGGAAAGTGGGTTAACTTGGTTAGAAGGTAACCCCTTGAGGAAGCTACATGGAAGAATAAATAAGAGAGAAAGTCTATCCCATTAGTCTCTATTGAACTTCATTGAATATCATTTGTGAAAGGTTATTTGGCAGGTATTATTGATAGATCAAATTTGCGGCAAGAAAAGTGCAGCAAAAAAATTGTGACAGGAAAAGTGCGGTAGAAAAATCGCGGTAAGAAAAGTGCAGCAGAAAAAACATGGTAAGAAAAGTGTAGTAGAAAAAGTGTGTCAGAATAGTCACACCAGAAAAATCGTGACAGAAAAACTGTGGCAACAGAACACTACAAGAAGAAAAATGTATGGTTTTTATATGTGTAGTGCTGAATCTATGGATTTGATTGAGGGTTTGCATTGTAAATCTATTGGATGACCTTTTAGAAGTTTAGGGCTTGTTGTAGAGTTGATCTAAGGAAGATCTACTAAAGTTTAGTATTGGTTCATGTTTGGTGGATTTTGGTTGAGGTATGTTGTTGAATTTATTGGTACAGATAGAGGTTGTATAACAGTGAGGTTGTGGCACATGGTTGATGTGAGGATTTATGGTATTTGATTTATGGAGACTATGGTGCATTGCTAGAGGTATCTTGTTGGTTATCTTGGTGTATGTTATTGGTATATGGTAGAGGTATATGATTTAGTACATGGATGAGAAACATACATGAAGTACATGGTGATATTGATACAACTTTTTGATGCATAGTTTGGTTTGTTGTTGATACAGTATTGGTACATGTTGTTGGTTATCTTTGTATAATGTTGATGCACATAGTTGATGTGCATTGTTGGCACCTGGTTTGAATGATATTCTTGTGGTTTTGGGTATGCGATCTATGCTATCAGATGTGATATATTGAGGAGAGTATTGGTACATGTTGTTGGTGTATTTAGTTTTGTTGGTACAAGAAAGGCACAGGGACATGTTGGTTACAGGACAGTGTTACATGTTGATTATAGGTAAGTGGCATAGATTGGTACATGTTTATAGTAGTATATCTCACAGTGATAGTGTGACAATGGTTCCATCATTCTACTTATATTTTAGGGTGGTTGGATGGGGCAATGATAGGTGGTTGTAGCCACCTTCCGATTGTAGTCGAAGAACATAGGGGGTTGTAGCCTCCTTCTGGTTGTATCTAGAGAATTGGGGAGTTGGAGCTTCCATGAGGTTGTAGCCTGAGAAGCTAGGGGGTCGGAGCCTCCTTCTAGTTGTAGCTAGAGAATTGGAAGTTGGTGCTTCTTGAATGTAATTCTTGACATATAAGAAAATAATTCCATGGTTTTTTTCCACATTGTGTTTCCACGTAAATATTGGTGTACTATGCATTGTGTGGATGTGTTTGTATTTGTTTATTATGCACTGATGAATGTTAATGCTTATGATATAGTAATATTTTGATGATGAATATATGAAGATGGTTGAATAAGTAAAATAATATACTTTGTGGTTTAAAGTATTAATAATTGGTATAATTTCTCATTACGGATTCACCCCCCCTCTCAGTAATCCAACGATTGGTATCGGAGCAGGTTCCTTCAAAAAATAGTTTAACCATTGGAAGGAGATCATGGATTATTTTGAGAATGGAGTACCATTGTTTAATGGTCAGAATGGTTTAAAGTATGAGATATGGAGTGGAAGGACAAAAGTAATTTTAAAGGAACAAGGGTATTATATTTGGAAATCAGTTGTTACATGATATGATAATTAAAAAAGGACAAAGACTACAACAAAGAAGGAACTGAAATGAAATAACAAAATTGCAATGGATTTCATTTTGGAAGGACTATATGATTCAATAAGGACAAAGTGGGTAAATGTTCATCAACTAAATAAATTTGGGATAAGTTACATAATATCTATTCTTCACCAATCATAGATTCAGAGGATGTCAAAGAAGATGTAGGTACAAATCAAGAATAAATATATTCATCATGTCAAATAGATTCAGAAGATGAAGAGTACATAGTCAACAGAAGTATGTTGTTTTGATTTAATTGTGAAAAACACAAACATCTTGAAATGGAATGCCATGAAGGAAATGAAACAGAAAAAATAATTGAAATCGAAGACAATTATGAAGCAGAATTGATCAATGCTTTAGATGAAATAAGAAAATAAAGAGAAGAAAACAAGTCACTCAAGAAAGAATTGATGAAACAAAAATAAAGTGTTCACATTTTTGAAGAATCTCAACAAGTCATCGAGAGATTAAGAAGTCAGCTAGAAGAAGCCAGAAAGAACGAAGAAAATATTGAAGATCAAAAGAAGTATTTGGAAGCCAACATAGCATCATAGAAGGACAAAGAAAAAATGACAGAGAAGATATTGAAAGATCATCTTATGGAAATAACTAACGATTTAAACCAGCTTGAGGCAAAGTTTGGTCAAGAAGAGAAAAGGACTTGAAGAAGAAATAATCACATTAAAAATCCATCTTGAATAAGTGAAGAGAACAAAAGAAGTCACTAAGTTTCAGATAATGAAGAAATAAGAAGAGGTTGAGAAGCTTGAAGAATAAGTTGTCACATCGAGAAGTAAAATCATCAAGCTCACCAAGAACATTCAAGAGAAAGAAACATCCATATCAGTTGTAGAGAATGAAGAGAAGCACTCTAGGTTGCTAAAAAAGAAGAATGAAGAAAAGAGCAAGAGTTATGCATAAGTACTCAAAGGAAGGAATCATGGTCAACTAGAATCTAAGAAAACTAATAAATATACATCTTCAAGAAGACCATCCATGTTCAAGCCACAAAGAATCTTCAATAATGATCATGATCAGTCAAGGCAGAAATTTGGAAGGACTACACCACAAAGAAAATCATTCACTCCCAGATATGAAAATTTATTTTATGGTCATTGTTTTTATTGTACTAACTTTGGACATAAGGTTGCAGATTGCATGGATTATAAAAGAAATGTTCAAGAAAGAAATTCTTATGTGGCCCCATGTAACATTTAATGTTACAAATGTCATAACTATGGACACCTAGCTCATGATTGTAGAAGCATGATCGACACTTCCATGAAAGAGAACACTGATATCCAATATAATAAAGTATGGATAAGAAAACATGAAGAACAAGTGAACAAAGACCAGGTCCTAGAGATTGCAAGATTGACAATAAAACAAGATGAAGACAAATCTACAAAGAAAAAGGAAGATGTCAGATACATAAAGGTTTGAAAAATAAATGAAAGAAAAGAAACACAGGCAAATAAGGAACATGTTCAAGAGATTGTACTTTAAGGTATTGTAGTGAAAGATGAATCCACAGAAAAAAAGAAAGAAGTCAAATTTCATAGAGACGATGAATCTACCGATGAAAATGATGATGACTCCGAATCAGAGAAGGAATTGTTCTGAGCCATCCGGCTTAGAGAATCCTAGGTAATATGAATATTAGACAAGGGGAGTCTATGTGGTAGCTGAGACATACCTGAGAACCATCCTTTGAACAACTTGCAGAGTTTGAGTAGACAGATTCAGAGCAGTTAGTTAGCATAAACTTACAATATGATAGATTGATTAGTTGTAGTAGAAAAGACTTAATGATAGTAGAATGACATATGGGTTAGTATTATGGACAATTGTGTAGTAGAGACTTGGATAGTATGGACAAAGATGGATTCGTAAGAACACTTAGTAGGTTTGGAAAGATATATGATAGTAGACGAGAGCATGGATTCATAGATTGGTTCAGAGAGTGGTTCAAAGACAAAGGAACATTATCTTAATGGATTAAAAACATACATGAATATTTGAATGCTTATTCTTGAATTCTTTTCATATATGTTAGATTATTACACAAGGAAGCACCAATGGACAATAACTCCAAAAGGAAGTAGGTAGATGAAGACTTATATTTTTTCTACACAACATCTTGCAGAGAAGTCAAGAGAGAGAAACAAAACAAAAAAGATAGGTAGAAATATCATTCAAAGAAGTTTTCAGACAAAGAGGTAAGAATAGAGGTATGATTCTAGGGGAAGAGATTTATCAGATGCATGATAGAGAGTTATATTCTTAGAGAGAGATAATAGAGGCATGTTTCTAGTGGGAGTGATTGTCACAAGGGAAGAATGAGTGATATGAATTCAGTGTTGCATCAAAGTGATACCCTTTTTCAAAGGGGGAGATTTTATTTATATGAAGGGAGAGAGAGTAATTAGAGGCTTAGAAACACAGAGAAAGATCAAATGCATTTAGACAGGGGGAACAACCCCAAGGAGAGTTCAGTAAGGGGGAGCATCCCCAAAGGGAGATAACCTTTTCAATTGATGTCAAAGGGGGAGAGATATAAACATTGATGATGAGTATAAGCATGAATGTTATCATGAATAAGTGTTTCCATCAATGTTGGTGTTGCCATCAATGCCAAAGGGGGAGATTGTCAGACAATTGGCTTAGGTTGATGGAAAATTGGTCTGGACTGTTGGTTTTCATTAATGTCAACCCTTGGAGAGTGATATTGTAGATTGATTTCAACCCTTAGTGATTGATTTCAACTGTTGGAGAAGTCTGATAGTGAATTTTGGTAGCACAAAGACATGGGTAAGGGACTAGAGTCAGTTTGAGGTATAAATGCATGAATATCAATGAGTTTATAGGTACGACTATTCTAGATGGATAATATATGTCATGCCATTTACAGTGATATGTGAAACGCCACATAACTCCTCACGGTTAGAGAGTTATGACCATATGAAATTGGAGAAACCTCATGAGTTATCTAGAAGCCCCTAGAAGGTCAAAGAAGTCAATTATTCTAGAAACTCCTAGAAGAAGTGTACTAGTCAAATTGATGGTAACTAGGAGTTAATCATGGGTATAGTTGTTGCATTAAGAAAATAATTAAAAATAAATAAGTTGCAACAAGTTGTGAGTTTGGTAATTATGGTAAAGTAGTTGTGATGAGAAGATTGAATAGTCAAAGTGGTTGACCAAGAAATAAATTAAATAATAAAGTGGTTGCAACAAGAAGTTAGTTAAGGGAAAATAAGTTATGAATTGACTAATTATAGAAAAGTTGTTTGCAACAAGAAGTGGTGAGTTTACTATTTATGGATAAGTCAAAGTGGTTGCAAAATAACTTAATTAAATAATAAAGTTAGTTGCAACCAGGAGTGGAGAACTTAGTATTTGTGGAAAGTGGTTAAGTTAAGTGGACAAGTGGTTAGAAGTGGGTTAGCCCTAAAAGAAGGAAAGTGGGTTAAGTTGGTTATAAGGTAACCCCTTGAGGAAGCTACATGGACGTATAAATAAGAGATAAAGGAACTCCCATTAGTCTCTATTGAATTACATTGAATATCATTTGTGAAAGGCTATTTGGCTGGTATTATTGATAGATCAAATTTGCGGCAAAAAAATTGCGGAAAAAAAAGTGCGGCAGAAAAATTGCGACAGGAAAAGTGTGGAAAACAAATCACGGTAGGAAATGTGCGACAGAAATACTGCAGCAGAAAAATCACGACAACAGATTTGTGGCAGCAAAACTGCAACAGTAGAATGCTACAAGGAGAAAAAGGTATGGTTTTCATATGTGTAGTGTTGAATCTATGAATTTGGTTGAGGGTTTTCCTTGTAAATTTGTTGGATGCCCTCTTGGAAGTTTATGGCTTGTTGTAGATTTGATCTGAAGTAGATCTACTAAAGTTTAGTATTGGTTCATGTTTGAGGGATTTTGGTTGAGGTATGTTGATGAAGTTATTGGTACAGAGAGAGGTTGTATAACATTGAGGTTATAACACATGGTTGATGTGAGGATTTATGGTTTTTCATTTATGGAGAGTGTGGTGCATTGCTAGAAGTATCTTGTTGGTTATCTTGGTGTATGTTATTGGTATATGGTAGAGGTATATGATTAAATACATGGATGAGAAACATACTTGAAGTACATGGTGATCTTAATACATCTTGTTGAGGCATATTTTGGTTTGTTGTTGATACATGATTGGTACATGTTGTTGGTTATCTTTGTATAGTGTTGATGTACATGATTGATGTGCATTGTTGGCACATGATTTGAATGATATTCTTGTGATTTTGGGTATGAGATCTATGTTATCAGATCTGATATATTTAGGAGAGTATTGGTACATGTTGCTGGTGTATTTAGTTTTGTTGGTACAAGAAAGGAACAGGTATAGGTTGGTTACAGGATAATGGCACATGTTGATTATAGGTCAGTGACATAGATTGGTATAAGTTTACAGTAGTATATCTCACAGTGATAGTGTGACAGTGGTTCCATCATTCTACTTATATTTCAGGGTGTTTGGACGGGCAAGGATAGGTGGTTGTATCCACCTTCCGGTTGTAACTGAAGAACATTGGGGGTTGTATATTCCTTCTGGTTGTAGCTAGAGAATTGGGGAGTTGGAGATTCCATGAGGTTGTAGCCTATTAAACTAGGGGGTCGGAGCCTCCTTCCAGTTGTAGCTGGAGAATTGGAATTTGGTGCTTCCTTGAATGTAATTCTTGACATATCAGAAAAATATTCCATGGTTTTGTCCCGCATTGGGTTTCCACGTAAATATTGATGTATTGTGTATTGTGTGGATGTGTTTGTTATTTTTTATTATGCACCGATGAATGTTAATGCTTATGATACAATAATATATTGATGATGAATAGATGAACATGGTTGAATAAGTAAAAGAATATACTTTGTGGTTTAAAGGATTAATAATTGGTATAATTGCTCATTACTAATGGGAGAATAAGTACTTAATGAAAAAACATGATATTAATGGGAGAATAATTATATGACTTTTGCTATTACAATAATTTGATCTAACCATCCTTGATAAACCAGGAAATCAAAATGTTGTTGCATATTTTTTTTTATCAAGGCTAACAAATCCTACAAATGAAGACAAGGATGATCAGTTTCTAGACGAGCACCTTTTGCAATTTCAGTACAACCCCCTGGTTTCTGATGTAGACAACTACTTGAAAAAAAGGAGGTTTCCTCAACATTTTTCATATAGGGAAAGATGCAAGATTGTTAGAAAAAGTGAAACATAGACTTGGATTGCAGAATATTTATTCAATCTTGGGCTAGATTAGATCCCGATGAGATGTGTAAGGGAAGATTAGGTGCATGAAATCGTCCATGCATGCCATGATGAACCATGAGGAGGACACTATGAAACAATGAGGACACCCTACAAGATCTTGTAGGTTGGTTGCTATTGGCCTATCCTACATAGTTATGCTCAACAATATAACTCTCACTGTGATGAGTGTCAAAGGATGGGAAAACCCACCAAGATAAATGAAATTTCCTTGCAACCCCAAGTCTCATTGGAACGTTTTGATAAGTGGGGATTGGATTTTGTGGGGATTATTGACCCCCCTTTAGGATAAAATAAGTACGTCCTAGTATGCACATATTACTTGACCAAATAGGTTGAGGTGAAAGCAATGAAGGTAGTTACCAAACAAAAAGTGGCTAAATTCCTATAGGAAAACATATTATCAAGATTTTGACTCCTTAGGGAAATAGTCATAGATCAAGGGGATCAATTCACCTCCAGGGTCATAGAAAAAATTATGCACCAATATCACATTTTGCATAGGAGGTCAACTCCTTATCACCCATAGGAAAATGGACAAACAAAAGTGACTAATAGGGAGTTGGCGAACATCCTCACCAAAACAATCCGTATGAAAAAGAAATATTGGGAAATGAAACTGATAGAGGTAGTATCAGAATACAATACCACATGGAAGACTACAACATAGTTTACCCCCTATGAGCTAGTCTATGGCAAGAAGGCCATATTTCACATTAAATTTGAATTTTCCACTTTAATGACAACATCTGAACTTAATATAGACCTCTCATTAGAACAACAAGAAAGGTTGCAACAACTAAATGCCTTACATGTGTATAGGATGCAAGAACTCTTCCATACTGAGGTAGTCTAGTTGCAAAGAAAAATATGGCATGCTAAAAGCATTAAGCCTAGTAATTTCAAAAAAGGAGATTGGACACTCTTATATGATTTTGGATTCAAACATTTCAAGGTAAATCTAATGACAAGATGGTTGGGACCATAGATCATTGAAAAGAGTTACGGCAATGGCTCGGTCCAAATTAGGACCATAGATGAAGAAAATATCCCACTATTAGTGAATTGATTTAGACTAAAAAGGTACAACAATACCCTAACAAAGGAAGAGTTTAAAAATACAGTAAAATCATAAAATTTGAGTGTGATTGGAAGCATAAATGTTCCCAATCCATCCAAAATTGAAAAAAGAAAAAATAAAAAAAATAATAAAATACCTAGATGAAAACCTTAACGAGGCATTTGGAACAAATATTTGGTTGAAAATCTCTATGGAGGTAACCTTATATTTGAGAAAAATAATGTACCTCATCATGAAGACCCATACATGAATGATGATGCAAGGCAATGGTGAAAAATAGAAATGACACCATTGCCTTGAGAAAAAAAGAAAAAGAATAATAAAAAATAATTTTACATGTATTCAAGGCCACCATAAGACTAGCCAAGACTTCAAGAACCTATTGAAAGGAAGACAAAGTACAAGCATCAAAATATATCCAAGAAAAACAAGAAATACATATAAGGTATGAAACATATATTTTTTTCTATTTAACAAGCATATAGATAAATAACCAATAGGCTTATTCAGAAATATACAATACTACAAGGTTGAGGATAGTCTCAGACCTAATATAGCCTTGCAACGAAATTCAATGAAATCATAAAAGGGATGGTTTCCAAATAAACCACTTTTTCACATTCATTACAATCCATGTCAAATGATCTTTCATGCCCATCCCCATTTAAAACTAACCATCTTCATTTACATCACTTTCCCTTCTACACTATCGTTACCCCACATTCACTTCATGCCACTTTATCTACCCTCCAAAATCATTAGAACACCAATTAGGAGAAACATTGTAACGACCCTGCTTAAATAGGTGTATATGATAATTAATTATAATTAATTTAATAATATAACTGTCCTAAAAGATTACTTAAACCATAATTATTTCTTAAAATAACATTAACTAATTAATTATTATTAATTAGTTATTCATGACTGTCAATGATTAATTTAAGTATTAATTAACTCATTAATTAATAAGGTAAATAAATAAAAGGAGGATAATAAAGTATATTATTAAATTAAGTTACGTACCTGAAAATGGATGACATATTAACTACAAGGGATAAGATATTAAATAAAGGGGATAAGGGGAATTAACGAGAAAGGATAAGAAGGTAATAAATGGGTTAGGTAGGGAGTAAATGAGGCGGGGAAGTCGGTGAAAGGAGGAATAAGGAGGGAAAGGAGGTTTACGGGAGGGGATTCTACGGGGAGAGGAGGGATTGATTTTGGGGGGGATCTGGATTTGCAGAGAGGAGTGGAGTTTTGGGAGTGGGATTGTATCAGTCAGGCACCGGGGTTGCTGGAGGTTTTGGGCACGGCGGCCAGGATATCCATATGATATCCTGGAGCTAGGAAGTTACCTAGTTGTTAGGGAGGAACTAGGTTTTGGGCAGTGTTTTGCAATAGCGGTCAAGGAGGCAAGCGGCGAAAAAATGAAGGATTATTAGCATCAGACTTAGGTACTGATTTAAAACTATGCATTTTTGTATTATGTTAGAAAAATTTATTATTCATTGTAAAATTTAAGTTACGGAAGTTAATATTATGAAGATTATTATGCTGTTACGAAATTATTGTCTTAGTTTATGAAATAAATTGATGTAAAATTAATTCGGCCCCTACATTTGGTATCCGAGCATCTTAGTTCTAAATCTGGGCCTATGGGCCAAGTTCCCAGCTCCAAGCTCCAGTCCCGCCTAACCTGCAAACCAAACCAAATGCTAAAATTTTAAAACAAATATAAAAATAAATGCATTACAAATTTACCAAAGTAAAACATACTACTAGGGTTGTTACACTTTCTTTAATTTCGTAACTTGAATATTTTTTTTCATACTCTGCTTGCAAGTCCTATAAAAGAAAACGAATTGCTATGGAAATACTCTTCCCTCTATAAATTTATAATTTATAATTTTTGTTATGCCCCATTGCGCTATGGAAGAACCTTTATGGGTGTGTTACCACTGTTAAAATCAGCAACAAAGTGCAACAATGAAGTGTCATAAAAGAGAAAAATAAATCCAAAGAGAACAGGAAAAAAAAATACCACCACAACGTCTCTAATACATTTTTCACCATTGCAAGCTTGTCTTCTGCATCACTACACACAGGCCACACGAGCTAAAGTTGGAACTCCATCGTGCGACCTCTTGATCCCTCTGTGGCTGCTCTATACCAGGAAGCACAAACAACACAGATAAAAACCTTGTGGGCAAAAAAAAAAAAACGGTGTAAACCCTTGCAATAGGAAAATAAACCAAAGAATTTATTTAAGAGCTTGGAGGGGAAAAACCATTTGAACCAATATGGTCAGTGTTCTGAAATTATTATAATAATGACTTGTTGTCTTTCTATACAGTGCCATTCTCCTTAAGAAACATTCTAGTCTCTTTACCAAATTCAAGGAGATGCCCAACCGTATGTATAA
>JZKD02S0727625.1:854760-880326 GCA_000966675.3 Picea glauca | reverse complement strand
TTTAGAAATCATTAAATAGGACCTTTCCTATTTTGTTTTGATTTTCCATTCTAGATCCATTTTTATAGGATCTCATCCTACACTTGTTATATCTGTTTTGATTTGACTATTTTTACTAAATCTGATCCATCTTTCAAGGATCTAGATTTCATCTTGTAAGGCTATAAAGCCAAAGACATTTGGAGCACTAAGGGATAATCTAGGAGACATTTTTTAGCTATTGTACTAGACTCTTTATTCATAATAGAATGACAATCCTCTTTTGTTTTCAATGACATATTTTCTCATACTTTCATCATTATGTACTTTATTTCAGTTTAGTTCAGCTTCTAAGAACTGTCATCTTCTTATTAAGCTCATGAACTTGAACTAAAGGTTTTCTTGCTATCTTGTATGACCCTGCACATTGTGTATTTGGTTATCTAGACTAGTATTCTTCACATCCTATTTAGATTTTGTCATCTGATCATTGATTTCTAAAAGCATTGTCTTATTCGAATGTATGGAGTGGTCCTTTTCGTTAGCTATTGAGTTATCCTATTGTTCCAAGCATACAAAATCTACCACATTCTTAAGTTACCAAGCATTTTTAGCCTACAACCCTAAGGAGTTTCTTGAAGTGATAAAACTAGGTTATGTGATGATGAATTTTAAGGCGAAGTGTCAATTTTGTTATGTTTTGTTCTAGTTTGCAATGGGATCTAAGGAGATCTATTCATGTCTTCACTTACCGATTAATCCAATAACAAAATTGGCGACCATATTAGGGATACGACTTTATTTTGGATTTTTTCCTCTTATTTTCTCTTAGACTCCCTTCTTTTTCTTAAATTCATTCTCTGAGACTATGGTTGATCCATCTGGACTCCCTAGGTCTGAAGGTTCAGTTAGAGGTTTTGTCTTTCTTCCATTTTTTCCTTAGTTGCAATGATCGTCGCATTGTACTATATAGACAGACTGTGATGACCCTCTGATGTTGCACCCTACATGTGCATACCAGTGTGATGACATCACACTGTGCTCTATTGGCAGCCTGTGATGACCCTATCTCGTCACACTATGCTCCATTGTCACCTGCGATGATTCCTATAGGAATTGTTGGGGAGAGCCAATTTTTCTTTTCTCACCTAGTTTTGCCTTAATTTTCTGGGATGAACTTGTGATACCACTGTTTGATTGATTTATGAATTGAAGCTTTCACTTGATTGATTTTCAGTGATTGAAAGTTTTTATTTATAAATTTTGCAAGTTTTGCTTTTGATTTTTGTCACAAGGTTATAATCTATGGATCTTGGTCTTGAGTGCTTGTTTGGAAAAGAGTCTTTGATTTATTTAAAGTTTTAGATTGTTTTTACTTTCCATATTGTTTATTGATTGAGACATTTTTATTTTTATTTGACAAAAGTATTTCCAATGAATTGATTTTTTTCTATGTTATAAGTTTTGATTTGGGAATTGTGTTGAGAATGTGTTAATTTTCTTGGATTACATTTTCTTCTATTCATTACATATCTGATCTGATTTGAGAAAGAAAGAACTGAAGTCATTTCTTCTTTTTAGTAATTGTCCACAAGAAATTTTCTACATTCGAAATATTTCGTTAAAAGAGAAAGTTGGAAAATTTTGTAGTTTTGATTGTTTGGGATTTTGTTCATTCAAGAATTGAGAAATTGTATTTGGTAGCTTTTGTACTTCAAAAAGAGATACCTTCTCCCTACTATAATTAGATTTCATTGAATTGAAAGATTGCATCTTCATCTCTGCTTGCATTTTATTGGGTCATGGTCACATACATCATCAATTTCATTTCCATCTCCCTTTTGAGTAAACAACATCCTTTAAAACACAGCGTAATTGTAAAATTTATTAGCAACTTTTATTTTCTAGAAATTCTCTTCACCAACATTGATCCGAAATCGGATTCAGAAGGCTGTCAGGGCATGAAAAATGCTCAAAAATGAAAGTGATCGGAATCCGACGAAACCAACACCATTGCGTCCAGTTCATCTTCCTGATTCCGGTGGTATAATTTTTATTTCAAACAGAGTCCGTATGAAGAAGATATCACATTCTATCCGTCGAGCCAAACAGGAAAACAATTTGGGATGCTGACTGTACCTGTCTGTACAGTGACACGTGTCAGTCTGTACAGCTGATGTGGCATAAACAGGATGCGACACGTGGCATCATTGGAGGATGACACATGGAAGAATCAGGAGAGGACACGTGGCGGCTTCCGTACAGGACACGTGGCAGCGACATGGGACGACACGTGGCAGGTCCGTACGACGACACGTGGCAGGTTCCGTACAGGACACGTGGCAGTACCGGAATGTGACACGTGTCAGGCTGATTTGGCATTTTCATCATGTAATTGGACCAATCCTGAAGTGACACGTGTCACCACTGAAGGGTGACACGTGGCAGGGTGACGTCAGTAGCTGACGTGGCAGGCTTGCGTGGCATGATGACTGGATCGTATGGCGTATGACGTGGCAGTGCTGACTAGGGGTACGGAAAGTGACGTGGCAGAGATGCATGGCAATGATGTGGACCAATCAGGTGTTGACACGTGGCACTGTTCGGGTGAATGGAAAGATGCCACATGGCCCAGTCACAAGCTGCCACATGGCACCCTGGGTTTTGCCAATGACAACTATGTAAAAATTGTTTTGGGCCCAAGGGATTCGAACCCCGGACCTCCCTCCATGCTACACTTTAAAAACTTCTCCCAAACCATGTTTCCACCGTGTGTTTCTTGATATCATGGTGGCAAGGTTTGTTTTTAATGTTGGTTTTAGAGTATAATGGCGGGGGGAGGGGCCGGGGCTTAGCCCCGACCCCCAGTTATATGGTTGTATTGTATGTGACCATTGTAACGGAGCACGAGGGGCTTTCAAACATGGTGTGGTTTAAATGTGTGGTTTAAACATAGTTACACCAGTTATGTGGATAAGCCCGTGGACATGCCACTCCCATGCGACCTATGTTAAAGCGTGCCAAAAGGGGTTAAGGCTAGCGCTAGCCCTAAAGGGCTTAGCGCTTGGCCATATGTAACTCCCATATGACCTTCTAAAAGGGGCCGCGCCCGAGAAAGAGGGGCTTACGCCTTGATAACTATATTATGGTTTAAAAGTGGGTTTTATAACCACTTTGGGCTTTTTAAATGTAATTTAACCAATTTTTAATGTAATTAAGGGTTATTAGACATTTTTAGAGCCTAAATTCTTGGAGGAAGTTGGAGAGGGGAAACTAATTTTCCCACTATTTAACCAAGGCCATGTTGAGGCCATTGGGTCAGAGTTTGAAGATTTTGAAATCTTTTGGACGGTTTTGGAGAGAAAAGATGCTGAGGCAAAGCCAGGTCTAAGCCAGTTTGAGGCAAGGAAGCTGTTGAGGTAGAGATGCTGTCGGACGATTTCTGAGAGCTCGGGACATCCGTTTCAGGTGCCGTAAGTTGTGAAAGATTCTAGAGATCATGGCGAACATGACCAGATCAATATAGAAGTCAATCGGCATTGTAAATATGTACTAATAAGCTTTTGAAAAGAAATAAAGAAGCCTCCCTCACAGAGAAAAGGCCCGGAGACGTAGGCAAAGTTGTCGAACTCCGTTATCAAACTTGTGCATTATGGTTTGTTGTTTTTCATTTCTTTTCAGATCTGAAATTATGTTAATGGTTGTATAATTAATTTCTTTTCTCGCTCTTTCGTTAAGTTTCCCAATGGTTAATTAATGCATGCTAATTAAACTCAACCATAGTCATTTCGAAAAATCCTGACGGATCAAACATTAGCTAGGATAACGCTTTGTAATAGGTTGTAAGGCACACTCTCCAAAGTATCAAAATACACAATAGTATCTTTTGATAGGGAGAGTTAAAATCCACTTACTACATTCTGTCCTGGGAAGCCCTTCTAACATAAGGGTCGAACCTGAGGTTGCATTAAGATTGGCAAAGTTACTCACCCTACTTTGTTGGTCTTGGTGTAGAGATTGCACGTATTATTGGGGGTCACTTGAGGGTGTACCCATGATTATGTGTGGGAGCTTCTCAAGTTGATTTTGGGCTAGATACCATGACTTTGCATGTGAATCGGACTATCGACTGTTTCCCCAGGCATCATTGTCATAATTGATAACCTTAGTAGCATATCTCTTTAGGGTCTTTACATAAGGTGAACGTGGAGGGGAAAGTCTTCACGGTACCTAAAATCGACGTTGGCCAAAATCACTCGGGCTCCTTGGAGGGTATACCCATGATTATGTGTCGTAGCTTGCACTAGGGTGTAAGTCCATTAAGTGGGTCATCAACGTAAATTTTCCACCTACTTTATCCTATCCCATTATTGTCTTGATTTCATGACATTGGATTTCATCACCAACTAGTGAGTTTGAAATAAGAAGGTTTGTTTGATTGGTTTGATTTCTAGATTTTATTAGTGAGTGTTGTTTGTTTCTCTAGTTGTCCATAGATTTGTTTCGTTATTTATTTGGTACGGTCAACATAGGCCTTCGCCATTCATGTAGGATGCAAGGGTTACCTCTGGAATATCTGGAAGGTTACCTCCCTTTGATTCCTAACTCACCAGAGGGATCTCCTGAGGGAGAAGTCAATCACGAACTAGCTTCCGAGGTTGGAAGTTTGCATTCTTTAGAGGGATTCTGAATTGTTTCTGATTATTTAGAGGAATTCAGAATTAGATCGAATCCTTTAGAGAAGTCCAAACTTCCCATAAACCCATTATTGAATCTTAGAGAATATCTAATTCTTCTCCGGCTAAATTCATTGGGATAAATTGTTACTAAAGATCATACTCACATACCTATTGGACCTCACATAGAGTCTAGTCTGGATGATCCACCCTTTCAGAGTGAGTCATTTAGAATTCCTAATCAACCTATGGCATCAAAAATTTCTGAGATGTTTGTTACCTATACGGTACATTTAGATCATTTTAATGGAACAACCAGTAATGTCGTCACAGTTTCAGACCAATTGTTGGTTGATTCTCACTCAATTCTTCCTCTCCAAATTTCCCACTCTACCATAGTCCCACAAGATATGATTGTTTCTATTGGAAATGTGGTCATCACTCAAGCTCCTATTGGAACCCCACTTCCTCTTATACCAAATCCGTCACTTCCCTCTGGGTATAATTCTTTGAATACTTCCATCGCTATCCTTACCCAGAATCCATCTGGAGGGTATAATATTTTTGTTCCTCCTGGGTATAATGTTGCTAGTAGTTTTGTTCCCACAACTACCTAGGTTATCTCTAGGGGGCCTTAAGTTCCTCCTCCGCCTTTTTCTGGAGGATCTAATCGTCCTCTCCCTAGTGGCTCCAATCTAGTTGGAGGCACCAATCATTATGTCACTTCTGGTTTTCAAATTCCCGTTGGAGGTGAACCTCAAGTTGGGGGGCAACCTCAATTTGGGGGCAAACCTTAAATTGGGGGACAACCTCAAGTTGGGGGGAGACCTCAATTTGGAGGCCATAACCCAGTTAATGGACAAAGTATACCTCCATTACAATATCAACCTTGGAATCTTCATTTCTAAGGGAATCAACAAGCGACTGGGGGGAAACATCCTCAAGTTAATTCTTTTTTACCCCCTAATTTCGGACAACTGTATCTAGGTTCTATGAATCCTACCTGGGGTCAAAATTTTCAGTCTAATGTTCCTTTCCAAGGGAACATACCTAATCAACCGAACCCTGTTGGTTATTTGATTCAAAATACCCCAGAAATGAATTTGTCAGGACTGTCTAATTATCTACAGATTGCTTATCATCCTACTGGTATACCTACGGGACTACCTCCTAAAAACTACTAGTTTCCTCAAGTGAAAAAACAGTTGCCTTTTCTCACTACTTTGGATTTACCGGATTTGTCTAGGATTTTGAATGATCCTATTTTTCATTCTCCTTATTGGCCCGTCATACTAGCCAAATTATTGTCTGACATTCCTAAGTTTGATGGTCGATCGGGAGAAGACCTGAATAATCACATTATGAATTTCCATCTTTGGTGTGCATCCAACTCATTGATGGATGACTCTATTAGATTACGACTTTTCCAACGAACTCTTATAGGTTCAACAACCAAATGGTATATTGAGTTTCCACAAGGATTGTTTAATGAATTTAATACTATATCCATGGATTTATTAACACATTACCAGTTGCGTATTTGATATGAAAAAGGAACCAAAATTTTGATTTCTTTTAAAAAATCCTCTTGCACTCATATTTATGATCATATTCATGAGTGGAGGAGGCGAAGATGATTAATCAAAGTTCCCCTTGTTGATCAACTGTTGGTTGAGTGGTTTACCAAATCATTCATTGGGCCTATTTCCCTTGATGTTTCCATGGGTGGTGTTGTCACTAAAGAGAAGGCGATTATTCGTGCTCAATATCTATATCTTGTTTATTCGCAAATGGGCATGCTTTATGAATTGATCCCTGATGTTTCTCGTCCATCCACGAATCCTACCACAACACATCCAATAGCTTCTCATGTTGCTAATGGCGTGATTGGAACATTTCATGCTGAGACTCAGTCTACACAAGCCATTCACACCAATCCCAAGTCTACTACTTATAATGTACAAAATACTCCTATTCCTACTTCTTCCCCCAGTAAAAATTATGAAGTCAATTCGGTTCAATCTATACCTACTGGGAAAAATGAAAATAAAAAGACAGGGAAGGGTAAGAATAAGGAGGACAAAAATAATAATCAACAATATGAGAAACCCAAAACACAAATTGTTGATGACAAGGACAAATGTAAACTAGGTTATCCTTGTCTTATCTGTGGTGACAATCATTATATGAAATATTGTCCACGACGTGCTCAGATTACTAAGTTCCTGCAAGGGACCGAGAAACCTCCTAGACTTGTCATTTTTTCACAACCTTTTCCTTCTCAAAAACAGGCCCAATTGGTCATTCATGACCAACCTTCTCCCTCTACCACGTCTTATGTCCTTATGTGTACTGGTGACTCCAAGAAGAACGAAGATGCAGTCGCATCTTGAGCTAAAGATTATTCTCCATCAAAAGATAAAGTTGATGATTTACCACCTTCGTTGGTTCAACCTCCTCCCCCAATTTCACCTCCAAACGGTTCTCTTCATCTCGAATGACCGGGTCTATTTACAGTTCTTTGTCATCCTCCCAAGGTCATTATTCTAAATTCTTCATTTAATCCTCATGCACATGATTCCCAAAACTACAGTATTGTGGAAGACCTTGCGCAAGCACCCTCTATGATGTCGGCTCTCGAAGTCCTTCAAAGTTGTGCTACTCAACAGAAGGCATTGTTAAAGGATATTGGTGGAATTGATCCTACCGATACCAATTTGATAATATTTGACTTGGAAGATCATATTCCAAGGCTTCCTCCTCAATTAACATTTCAGATCCAAGTTGTTGTGGAAAATAAGAATTTATGTCAAACCGTTATTGATGAAGGAGCCTCAACTTGTGTTATGTTTGTTACTTGTTGGAAATGTATTGGCTCTCCTTCCCTTACCAAGTCACACAATACTCTTAAGTCCTTTAATGGCATAGAGTTCAAACCTTACGGTGTTCTTCCTCCATTGTCTATTATGTTAGAAGGTAAGGTGTTCAATGTCAAGGTTGAGGTCTTTGATGCACCTCTTGATTACAACCTTCTACTTGGTCATAGCTGGATTGATTCCATGTGCGTAGTTGTGTCTACTATTTTTTGTTTGTTACGTTTCCCACACTAAGGAAAGGTCATCACTCTCAACCAACTGGCCTTATTTAATTCTGATTCACGTACTAGCAACATAATGTTTATCTCGAAAACACCTCCCAATTATGAGAATGTCAGCGTGAGTCTTTTAAAAGATTCAACCTTAATGGGTACTTTTCCTATTCCCCCACTCGATATTCCTCCTCCTTTTTTCGCCTATATTAACATGATATCCACATTCTTTTGTGAAACCCATGCGTCTTATGACCCATGGGTAGTACCTAACCCTGGTGACTATCCTTGTTATGGAGACCACAGGCCTTTAAGTCAGGGATGATTTTAAGGATGGAAATTTATTTTAAAATGTAGAAACCTTGATGAACATTACTAATCCTTCATATGTCAACTATAAATGTTTGGCGATATGTTTTAAAAAATATTCAAATTTCTAAGTATTTTATATAGTTTTTATAAAATTGTGGCGATTTTTAAGGTAAAATAATTTTATCCTATAGAATTTGGGCGAATCATTTTTAAAATAGCGAATCTCGTTTTTGGAAAAACCATGGAAAATTATCTCATGAGTGAAATTTAGCCCCTAAAATCATCCCTTCTTTAAGTCTGGTAGAATTAGCTTGTCAAGCTATTCAATCGACAACTCCCACTCCTCCTTCTCTCTCTGATACATCTCCTAATCCGTTTCATGTGATCTTTCCTACTTATGAGATGATCATGTCGGTCATGTCTATGGAAGATAATCCATGGGACTATGGGAATCATCGTTATATTCTCTTCCTAGAACGAGATACCATAGAGAGCAATCAACAAATTTTGACTATGTCTACCATTATTTCTTTTGTTCCTGAGTCAACACACGATGTTTTGTATGAAGGGAAATTCAGTAACATTTCACCTATCGATCCTCTTGACATATCAATTAAACCCAAGGTCATGGAAAATGTTGATATCGGTGCCTCATGTTCTACTGATGAGGTTTGCACTTATAAATATCTTTTTCAATAATTTCGTGACGTTTTCGCCTGGACTTATGAGGAAATGTCTGGTATTGATCCTGATATTGTTGTGCATGAGACTAAGACTTATCTGGACTCTAAAACCATTAGGCAGAGCCTTCGCCTAGTACATCCACATAAATCTGCTACTATCAATCTTGAAGTTGAAAAACTTCTTAAAGCGTGCTTTGTCTATCTTGTGGCTTTGATTGATTGAGTATCCAATCTTGTTCCGGTAAACAAGAAACAAGGAACAATCTATGTTTGTGTAGTTATAGGGATATAAATAAAGCTTGTCCCAAGGAAAGTTATCCAACCCCTTTCGTTGAACAGATTTTTGACGACTGTGTCGGTAGTGAAATCTTCTCCCTAATGGATGGTTTCTCCATCTATAATCAAATCAATATTTTACCAACGGATCAACATAAAACTGATTTTATTTGTCTTTGGGGAACCTTCGCCTACTGGAAGCTACCTTTTGGTCTCAAAACTGTTGGTGTGAATTTTCAGTGCACTATGTCTTATGATTTTCATGACATTAAGAAAATTGTACAACCCTATCTAGATGATCTACCAACGCATTCTATGCATCGTCAAGATCACCTGGCACATCTACGGGTTTTTTTATTACGTTGTCTTTATTATCACATACACTTGAATCCACACAAATGTGTTTTTTGTGTGGAATCCAGATGACTTCTTGGTTTTATCATGTATATACATGGGATTAGGGTAGACCCATTGAAGGTTGAGGCTATTCTCAATTTACCTCCTCCTTCCACGCTACACCAACTCCAAAGTTTGCAAGGGAAGGAAAATGTTTTATGTCGATTCATTCCCAACTACGATGAATTAACGAAAGGATTTACTCAACTTCTCAAGAAAGGATGCAATTTTGTATGGGACAACACTTCCAACAAATCCTTTGAATATTTGAAGCTCGCCTTAACCCGTACACCACTATTGTTTCCACCTGACTATAGCCAAGATTATTTCTTGCACTTAGCTTCTTCGGACTCTACCATTGCTATGGTTTTAGTCCAAGAGGATGATTCACACAATGAACATGTTATATATTATTTGAGTCAGAGTCTCATGACTACCGAAACCAAATATCTACATGTGGAGAAAGTGGCCTTGGAAGTTGTTCAAGTTGTTCAACGTTTTCGTCACTATATCTTATTACGCAAAACCACAGTCATCTTTGATTGCAACCCCATGAAACATATCCTTACTTGAAATTTTTTTGGGGGAAAGTACTCTAAATGGATATTTATTCTCTAGGAGTTTGATTTGGAGTTTGAACACACCAAGTCAAAGAAGTCTTTGGTTTTTTCTGAATTGATACGTGACCTTCCCTCTACTGAGATAGAGAATGTGGTAGGGGATTCTTTACCTGACGAACCCCTCTTTCTGATCAGTTCTGATGCTGTATGGTATGAAGATATTGTCATCTATGTCCATACCCAAAATTTCTGGCATGCTATTTCTAGTATAGATCATCGTCATATACGGTATCAAGCCCGTCAATACTGTTGGAAGATTGGTTGTTGTCATTGATGTCAACCCTAGTCATGGGTTTTTGACTGCAATATTGATGAAGGTATTTGGACATGAAGGGAAATGCACATGCATATACAACACCCATGGATGGATAGTATACATCATGTTGTTTCTGGTGGTATGTGGCACATCACGTGGATCCTCATGGTTGAGGAGAAATGAATTTTTGAAGATGACAAAGTGAATTGAAGAAGGAAGTACATGTAGGCCCTGAAGATAATTAAAGAAAATAATTACAAAATAAGAAAGTATCAGGTCAACCCTAATGTTAAAAGAAAGTGACATAAATAGTATAAATAAATATCATTATACATTAATTTGATACAGAAGTCGAATTTCATAGGAAATGAGAAGTAAATAAGGCCGGATTTCAAGGGAGGATGAAGTCTTTTGGTGATGTGTTCTAAGGTATGTTATTTTCATGTCATCTTACCATTTTTGCTATAACATTTTTTCTAGAATGATTCAGAGGGTGAAATTGATATGGTATTCAGAAGACATATCAAGGTACCTGTGGTAAAAATTTCATCTCTTGATTCGCTATAATTATGGATATACACTTTGTGTAAGATAGGGTTTGTTACCAGTCCTGAAGCTAGTCAATAAACAGGTGTTCCGGGTAAAACAGTCATAAATTCTTCATAGAGAATCCAAATGATGTGGGACAAATTTCATTGGAAATAATATGGACTGTAGTTTCTTTTTTGTGATTTTTGGAATCCGAGGTTAAATATTGAGCACGGGGCATTCTATACAAGTTCAGTCTCCTAAATAAACCAAAATTGAACAAGGTCTACCATTCTCTCTATAACTTCTTTTTGGGGAGGATTTAAGGAGTGAAACTTGGAGGTGTTTCATAGAATACATTGAGTAATATTATCTACAGGATCATAGTACTTCAATAATTGAAGAATTGCATAAATTGAAGAAGTCTCAAGAAGCATTATTAGGTTCTATGTGATGATTGGTTAATGGTGATGATTTAATGTAAAGTTTTATTATCTCTCATATATTATTGGGTGGAAGGAAGGGACAAGGATGGAGAGTTCAACTCTTTATGGATATTGGAGGATTGTATCTTCCTCTTGGAGGTTTATCCCTCCCTTTACATTTGGAAGCTGTAGCTACCTTTGGAAGTCATTACTTCCCTTGAACAATAACTATTGATTATTTCTCATATATTGTGCATGTTGTATTGTGGTGTATTAGTGTAACTCTTATACTATTGTTCATTTCTCATTGGATATAATTGAACGGTTTAAGTATAAGTTGAAAAAGTTTTTAAATTGTACTTGATACTGATTCACCCCCCTCTCAGTAACAACAATTGGTATCATAGTAGTTTACCTTTAGTACATTTTGACCACTGGAAGGAAGATCCTAAGAAGAAATGGAAGATAAAATTCCAAATAGGATTCCACCATTTGATGGAATCAATTTTGAATACTGGAGTAATAGAGTGGAAACTTACTTGAAAGCTCTTGGGGCATATGTTTGGTTCTCAGTTGCTTCAGGATACAATGCTTTGAAGAAACCAAAGACTACAGCTCAAAAGGAAACAAAAAGGAATAACAAATTGGCAACAGATACCATCCTGGATGGATTGACAAATTCAGTGAAATCCAAGGTGGGATCATGTGCATCATCAAAACAGATTTGGGACAATCTACAAAACCTTTATGTAAGGGAAGAAGAATAAGAAGAAGTTGAAGCAAATTACAACATCTCAGATTTCAAGGAAGAAAATAGAGGTCGGTTTTTTTTCTTTAATTGTGAAGGAGTAGGTCATGTTGAATTTGAATGTCATCATCCAAGGATTGAAAGAAATGACACTGAAGAAGAAAATTCCAATGAAGAAGAAGAAAATCATGAATAAAAAATTATTCAACAAGCTCAAAGACATGCAAAGGAAACTAAGAAGTGAATTGGGTATTTGTGAAAAGACAGTTGTAAGATTGAAGAAACAATTAGAATACTTTGAGAAACTAAGAGAAGAAACCATTTCCTTGAAAACTCTGCTCGAAGAAGAAAGAAGAATAGGATAAGTAAGGAATGTCCAAATGATGAAGAAAGAAGAAGATTGTGAGAAACTTGAACAAGAAGTTGTCTCATTGAGGAAGAGCTTAAGAAACTCTCAAGTGCCAAAAGAATTAACACATCTTGGATCCATGGGTGAAACTTCATACAAAGAAGATGCAAATACCAACAATAAGGCTGAAGAAAGAGATACACAGACAGTTGATGAGAAGTGGACCAAGATACCAGAAAGAAGGAATGATTACAAAAGAGATGAATATCCAAAAAGACCTCTTACCTTCAGGAATCAAAGAAGCTTCAATTAGTATGAAGGAAACTATAGAAGAATAGATCATGAACCCAGATGGACTACATCACAAAGAAGCCCACTTACTCCAAGGTATCAAAATTTCTCTTTTGTTCATTGTTATACTTGCAAAAATTTTGGACATAAGGCAATTAATTGCAGAATCAATGAAAGGAACACATACATAAGAAACATGAATGGTGTAAATAGAAGATATGGAAATAATCGTGGATTTGTCAACATAAGTTATAATTAATTTTCCCCATTGATGGACAAAAATATTGCATGCTACAAATGTAATTATCTTGGTCACAAAGCATGAGATTGCAAATATATGAATGAATATGTCCCTATGCCAACCACAGTATGGAGAAGGAAAGAAATTCCAAACAATGAAGATTGTCGAATAGCATTGATCGTTGAAGAATGTAAAGAAGAAGATGAATGGTACATAGAAAATGGATGTTCTTCACACATGAATGGGGATCAAGACAAATTCATCAGTTGGAAGAGAAAGGGTGGCAATGTTGCATTTGGAGATGACACATCTGCCAAAATACTTAGAGAAAGTGTAGTATATCTTGGAAGCAAAAATGTAAAAGAAAAGAATGTCCTATTGGTTGAAGACTTGAAGCATAATCTACTCAGTGTTAGTAAAATGTGTGATCAAAGACACACTCTTACGTTTGACTCCCGAAAATGTAAAATCAGAGAAAATAACTCAGGAATATTGGTTGCAACTGCAACAATAAGACCAAGTAACATATATGTCCTAAAACCATGAAAAATATCCAAGGAAGAAAGAGGCCATAAAAATTAAGTTTTATTAAGTGCTATATGTTCAGGGGGAGCAACCCCAAAGAAGAGAGTTACCTTTTTCCATTAAAGTCAGGGGGAGAAACCCCACCCTTTGTCATTGATGTCAAAGGGGGAGAGAAATTGGGATCATGATGACAGGGGGAGCATGAGTGTTTCCATCAGTGACAAAGGGGGATATTGTTGGAATATTGGTTGTTGTCATTGATGTCAACCCTAGTCATGGGTTTTTGACCACAAGATTGATGAAGGTATTTGGACATGAAGGAAAATGCACATGTAGATACAACACCCATGGATGGATAGTACACATCATGTTGTTTCTGGTGGTATGTGGCACATCACGTGGATCCTCATGGTTGAGGATAAATTATGTTTTGAATATGACAAAGTGAATTGAAGAAGGAAGTGCATGTAGGCCCTCAAGATAATTAAAGAAAAGAATTACAAAATAAGAAAGTGTTAGGTCGGCCTTAATGTTAAAATGAAGTGACATAAATGGTATAAATAAATATCATTATACATTCATTTGATACAAAAGTTGAATTTGATTTGGAATGAGAAGTAAAGAAGGTCAGATTTCAAGGGAGGATGAAGTCTTTTGGTGATGTGTTCTAAGGTATGTTATTTTCAGGTCATCTTACCATGTTTGCTATAACTTTTTTTCTAGAATGATTCAGATGGTGAAATTGCTATGGTATTGAGAAGACATATCAAAATACCCATGGTAAAAATTTCAGCTCTTGATTCACTATAATTATGGAGATACACTCTGTGGAAGATAGAGTTTGTGACCAGTCTTGAAGCTAGTCAATAAACAGGTGTTCCAGGTAAAACAATCATAAATTATTCATAGAGAATCCAAATGATGTGGGACAAATTTCATTGGAAATATTACAGAATTTAGTTTCTTTTGTGCGAGTTTCAAAATCTGAGGTTAAATATTGAGCATGGGGCATTCTATACAAGTTTGGTCTCCTAAATAAACCAGAATTGAACAAGGTCTACCATTCTCTCTATAACTTATTTTTGGGGAGGATTCAAAGAGTGAAACTTGGAGGAGTTTCAGAGAATACATTGAGTAATATTATCTATAGGATCATAGTACTCCAATAATTGAAGAATTTCAGAAATTGAAGAAGTCTCAGGAAGCATTATCAAGTTCTATGTGATGATTGGTTGATGGTGATGATTTAGTATAAAGTTTTATTATCTCTCATATATTCTTGGGTGGAAGGAAGGGGCAATGATGGAGAGTTAAACTCTCTCTTGGTATTGGAGGATTGTATCTTCATCTTGGAGGTTTATCCCTCCATTTACATTTGGATGATGTATCTACCTTTGGAAGTCATTACTTCCCTTGAACAATAACTATTGATTATTTCTCATATATTGTGCATGGTGTATTGTGGTGTATTAGTGTAAATCTTATACTATTATTCATTTCTCAATGGATATAATGGAATGGTTTAAATATAAGCTGAAAAAGGTTTTAAATTGTACTTGATACTAATTCAACCCCCTCTCAGTATCAACAAATACATTGTCCTTGGTGATACCCTTTACCTCCACGGTATTGATTCCATATTTTGGCGATGTCTCACCTATGAAGAAGCTGAGAAAGATTTGAATGAATGTCACTCTGGAACATGTGGTGGTCATATGTCTCAATATGCCACTACCCAAAAGATCTAACGAGTTGGTTATTTTTTTCCTTCATTGTTTAAGGATTGCATTACTGTCGTCCAAAAATTCCACGCTTTTCAAACCTATAACAATAAGATCTGATATCACCCTACTCCTCTTCACTCTGTAGTTTTTGTTCATTCATTCACTAAATGGGGCATCGAATTCATGAAATGTAACCCTCACTCAGTCGGGGGGCCATGGATACATTATTGTAGCTATGGATTATTTCACTAAATTGACTGAGGCGATGCCTACATTTGATAATACTGGGAGAACTGTAGCATTGTTCATAGTCAATCAGATCATTACTATATTTGGTGTCTCTCAAGCCATCGTTACTGATTACGGTAGTCATTTTCTCAATTTCGTGATGTCTGAACTTACCAAAAAGTTGGGTCTTCAACATGAAAACTAAACGCCTTATTATCCGTAGGCCAATGTCAACATTGAATAAATTAACAAAGTTCTCACTACGATGCTTTGACGGATGGTAGGAATTCATAAGTCAAATTGGCACACAATGTTGTTCTCAGCATTGTGGGCCTATCGGACATCCGTTAGGTCTACCACAGGATTCACACCTTTCTAGTTAGTATATGGTATCAAAGCAATTTTTTCGATTGAATGTGAAATACCATCTTTAAAACTAGTCATCGAACTTCTCCCTAACACCTCTGTTGAAGAGGAAGATCTATTGTATTTCATGCAATTAGACAAAACCTGTTGTAATGTCACCTTAGTTATTGAAACTTAGAAAAAGTGCTTCAAAGCTCAATATGACAAGCATGTCAAACCATGTGTTTTTTCTGAAGGTGATCTAGTTCTTCTTTACGAGCAAGATCATGATTTTCTAGGGGGCGATAAATTTGAGCCCATGTGGTGGGATCCTTATATTGTCAAATGAGTGTTGGAGAAAGGGGATTATGAGATAGTAGTTTATGATGGAATCCTTTTGAGTGAACCCAAAAATGGGATTTACTTGAAGAAGTACTATACTTAAATCATTTTTGCATGAGTGTTGTGTAATTTTTGTGTATCATACTCTTGCGTGCTTTTTCGTTGTTTGGTTTCACCTTTCACCTGGTTTCCTTGCATTTTTCTTGGTTTCCATATGTTGGTGTCTTCTCTACCCTATTGTGATATCCCCAAAAATAAAATATTTTTGAAATTTAAATTTGCTGGAAATTTAATTCCGTTTTTAGTAAATTCGAATTTGGAAAAAAATTTCCATTTATGGAAATTCCAAATTTCGAATTTGTTATTTGTAATTAATTATTATGACTATTGGGTAGAGTTCTGATTGGCACACAAATAACTATTTGACTATGACACTTGTATAAAAACAAAATATTTATATTAATTGTAGGAGGACAAATGGAAAAACCATGTTAAAATCAGCTGACCATGACTCCATGAGTGGGGAACAAGTTGGAACTACCTCTGGGCTCATTATTACAAGTGGAAAATCAGAGATTTGGCCATTGGCAGCCCCTGAAAATCAGGGGTTTAGAAAGCTGCAAAAATCCCCCCAAGGGAGGGAAAAAAGACCTAGGCAAAATTGATATATAACATATGCGAGGAGGTAGGACGCTGCCAAGTATGCTGGGGAAAAAGATTTTTGAGTTATCTTTCTATTACGAACACTATGGATTGAGTGTGAGGCAAGAGGAGTCTACTAAAACAGAATTTCCTTGTTGTTATGAGCACTGCTGAGTAAGTGTGAGGCAAGAGGATAACTGTTGGAATTGAAGGACATTGCTGAGGAAGGGTTTCCAAGTTCTCCCTCATGGATTCATGGTCAGGCTAGGGGGTGAATCGAGAAAGTGGTTTTGTCTACCCTATTCTATGGTTGGGAGGAACGTGGTTGTTCCCTTTGTCTTCTCGTGATCTGGTTCAGATATGTTGCCCTACTCCTTGTCTGTCTGAATGATTTTATATCTGATGCAATGTATTTGTTAAATCAGAACTGAAATGATTTCCTTTCTCTATTCAAATGATTTGATATCTGATGTCATGTATCTATTAAATCCGAACTGAAATAATTTCCATTCTCTGATGAATGATTCAATCATGGATGTAATGCATCTACTAATTATGATAGATAATAATGTGTAGGAAAAATCAGTTCGAATTCAGGAAGCCTAAAGACTGACAGAGAACATAGGGTAAATCTAATATCAAGTGACCCCTTTCTGAACGAATGATAGAATTGGCCTTTTATTTGTTATGATAGTTGAAAGGATTATGCATGGTTAAATTCTGGAAGAAATCTCCTCTAAATTAGATTCACTGCTATTTTCTTTCTTTAATTGTTTTCTGAGAAAAATCAATGCTGAGATTTGCATATTGGGAGTAGAGGTTATGTTGTAATTTCATTAATCTAACTGTATGATTAATATCGGGAACATCATTATGAGGTTTGTAAACTATGCTACATTTTTCTTTTCCATTAAACAAACTGTGTAGAGACAGATCTGTAGCTGAAGTAGGAGGACCAACTATTATATCAGTTTCCCTTATAGTTCATTAACCTAACCTGTATAAAGGTATTTCGAACAAGAGAATATAGAAACAAAAAAATATACTATATAATTTGCAATGACAGATCTATTATATGAACTACTTTAACAGTAAAGGAACCCAGATGCACCCTTTATTATTATAGAAATTTCCTTTACCCAAGGCGGTACCAATTCGGCTATTCATATTTAGTCTTTCCTGTTTTAAAATCGATGCACAAACAAAAGGAATTAAGAAGTGTTGAATCGCGAAATGAAAAAGAACTGTGGGCCCAACATTTCGGGATTTCAGGGATTTCGAACACCTGATGCTTAAATAAAATGAAACAAGAAGTGTCAAATCGTGAAATTAAAAAGGACTGTGGGCCTAGCATTTTGGGATTTCGGAGTTCGGGATTTCAGAGATTTTGAACACCTGATGCATAAACAAAATGAAACAAGAAGTGTCGAATCATGAAATGCGAAAGGATTGTGGGCCCAATATTTTGGGATTTTGGAGTTCAGGATTTCAGGATTTTGGGGTTTACAAACTTTTTACGCACAAGAAAAATGAGATAAGAAGTGTCGAGTTGCGAAATGAGAAAAGGCTGTGGGCCCAACACTTTGGGATTTCGGGATTTCAGGATTTCAAGGTTCAGGATTCGAGATTTCGAGATTTCGAGGTCTAGTAAGGGAAAGGAACTCCGTGCATATGTAACAAGCAAGTCCCGAATGCCGAAATGTCAACTTTGTATTTTATCTTCTTTTAAAATATGGTCATCCTTTGTTTGAATGATTCGTGTATTTGATCGTATGCGTCTAATTGTGCTAAGTCGAAATAATTGCCATAGATGAAATTTGTTCATTGTAAGAAGTTTATGTTCAAAGACTAAAATCTCGGAATGGTCCCTCCTAAAACAAAACGCTAGACAAAATTATCTACTTATGAATCATCAAAATTCTAGGTAGGATTGTCTAGGTATAGATGAGCTTGGAAGGCACTGATCTATTTATAGGCATATGTTTACTTCTGTAATTGAAGTTCTAGTAGATATTTCTTTGAATTGGAAGAAGCATGTACATATAGTATTTCGGGGTTTCGTGATTCTAGATTTCATGACTCTGGCGGCAACGATTCTAGGCCCTTAGAACTCCCGGAACCCGAAATGACGAAAAGGGTCTTAACGGGTTTTGGCCTTTTCACATGGGATCAATGATCCTGATTCTTTCGGGATTTCGTGAACCGAAAGTTCATGATGCAACGACTCCGAAATAATGAATTTTTGAGTGTGAGATCAATGGCTCTTGTTGCTTCTCATCCAATGGTCGCCACCCCTCCTGAGCTTGTGAACGCTAAAAGATGCTTAGTCTTAACCTCCTCATGGATTTATGATATCCAACGGTCCACGGGATTTTTGTACTTCCCCACAAAGAAATTTCACCATTCGATCACTCTTCCCAAGGATCTCTGGCCTAATGACTTAACGTTCTTACACCTAAACTCAACCTCTGCGAGACGATTTCGATCTTTTCCTCCCTTTGAATACTTCAAAGGTGCTATCCCTTCTGAGCTTTATCTCTCTGAACATCAAAGGTTCCTTCGACATGATTTTAGACATTGTCTTTCAAGGGAAGTGATAGAATTATGAAAAGATTTTCTTCACATAAGATTTTCGGTTCAAAGTAATCTAGACTGGTCTGATAATGACATTATGGACAGAAATGAATCTTACCTTCTCTTAATTTCTAATCTTAAACAAAATTGAATTATGTCATAGAGGAAAAAAAAATATATGGTGAATCTGAGGTCCATTACACCTATATTGACTTCGTTGATGGTGTTATTCGCAGTACTCAAAACTTAGCGTCTGCTTCTTGGGAAATCTATGCACCTACGGATGAATTAATCAGTCTACATGGTGTTTTCCTTGGTCATGCAATTAACAATATCACAGAATACAATGCAATCATAAAATTATTGACCGATGTTGTTTCACTTGGAATCCGTCATGTTATTGTACAAGTTGATTCACAGTTAGTAGTTCTATAGTTGAGTAATGTTTATTCCATCTGGAGTCCTACTTTGTTAAGGGTATATTTACGGATTTGCCTCTTGGAACATCATTTTGATTACATTGAATATCAACACATTCCTAGATGTATAAATACATTAACAAATGCATTGGCTAATTATGTGTTAGACAGACATTTGAGACATTTATAAAATCCAATCACACTTTGCACATACAACAAGTAAGTCGATATGAGCCTTATATTAATAATGATAAAAGTTTAAAAAAAGCATTTTTATCCAGAGACCAAAATATCAAAATGTGAATCACATGGATTCATATATAGGAGAGCATCAAGGATGCTACTCGATATAAAATGCGACTACCTGTGCTACTCTACGGAGAAGTTGACCGATGGATGCGGATACGCCCACTGTGTCACATTGGTAATGCCTAGGAATATCATCTATTGTGGCATCAAGGACATTCATGGTGAGTTCCTCCAAGTTTTTTTCTATGGTCTCTTAATTGGTATCAACTACTCCTATTATGGCACCTTTCTCCCCTCGCCTCTGGATAGGGGATGAACCTAGAGGACGATAAGGTCCCACATCTACATTATCAAAGATCACTCGATTAGTCATCGGATAAAAAACAAAAAAAAAGTTGTATACGTTTAAAAATAACAAAAACATTATATAAAAAAAAAAATTTCTTACCTATGTCCCCCCACTGGGAACCTTCGGGAAGAGCTAGGTCTGGATATCCATGGAAATCTAGCCCGACATACACATAATCTTCAACCATGAGCATTTGAGTCCTCGGCCACTAGAAGAAGACATCGTCATATCTGACGATGCGACCACCTCCAGGTTGAGCCATGAGATCTACCCACCTCTTCATCCTTGGATCATGTGGAGAGGGTATACCCCACTCCATCTGTAAGCATAGGACATGGACCCTCTCTAGGAAGAATGATACCTAAATAGACCCGTATCCGAATTTTTTTAACCCACCACTTTTGCACTTGGTGAGTTGTTTCTTCATGATTTTTAGGACCCCTTCACACCAATTGAAGACTCGAGGCTCCATACACTCCAATTCATACTAAAAATGGCTATGTAGAGCCATGTGGGGAGTTTCACTCCATTCCCTACGAGTAGTGGTATAGAGGATATTTCACAAAGGAAAATCTCGGACATCCCTGATAGCTACTTTGCCTCTATGTTTCTGAGTACTCAGTATGCAATGTTGGCAGATGTAGTGCTCCATGGGCTCACCGCTACCCCTGCTACCTATAAGTGTCACCTGTGAACCACGACGAGATAATCCTGTTAGGAAATAGATATCCTCGAGCGATATCTATGGTCAGTGTGTGGGCACCCACGTGAAATGTTTTCTTGTTCACATCCCACACATGAACTAAGTACTCCAGTAGTCTCAACTAGGCTCTCATGCCCTAAATCTTGAAAATCTTTAGTAACCCACACTGTCGAAGGGCCATAACTGTTCCCAGGTCATTCTCGGCGAAGTGATATTCTTCTTTGTGCTCTCTTTCGCGCCACTCCAACATCTTAAACAAGGAAAGCCTGCCAAGGAACCATAAGATGATATTAGAAACATAAATTTTCTTCCTGGGGGTTTTCCCTTGTTGTGTTCATCTTTTAAAATTTAGGGTTGTGGTCATTGCAGACCTATGTGTTCACATAATGCAATGTCATCGTACCCTACCTATAGGGTCACCTGCGATGATCCTAGATCATTGCAGTTCCTGATATAGGGCACCTGTGATGACCCCAACGGGTGGGTAACCCCCAAAAAATCAACCCAAAACATGAATTTAACCAATGAAAATCAATTTTAAAACCATGAAAAGATGAAGGAGAAGGAGATTACCTCTTCTACAGAGACAATTCGTAAAATTATCTGTCGTGCACTCCACAATCAATAGTTGAAATTCAAGGTGAAAGAGGGCTTTGGAGCAATGTTTGGGTGAAGTTACAAATGAAATAGTGAAATGTGGGTTTTTACCTATTTTATTGACTTTTATTACTTTTCATTTGTATATTATATAATTTTTATGCTTTACACAACCTCTAAAGTCCTAAAAACTTTACAAGTGGTTGATTTTTACAGATTGAAAAAGTCTAGAGGTGAAACGTTGGAACAAGGGTCCACTTTTTGGTTTATTTTTATATATTTGTCACATGTATAGATCCTTTTTGTATTTTATAGGAAAAACTCCGAGCAGAGTCTTAGTTCTTTCTCAAACTCGTGAAACAATGAGAATGTAATCGAGTAATATTTTGTCCTTTTTTCGAACTCGTGATGGTGACACATGAAAAAGTGATAAACTACTGCTCATCAAATGTTTTCTTCAAATACTTTTATGAGCATGAAAAGAACAAGGTCGCTCGACCATATTTTCATGTTTAGGTCGCTCGAAAATATGGTTGAGCGACCTTTTTATTTTCATGCTCATAAAAGTATTTGAAGAAAACATTTGATGAGCAGTAGTTTATCACTTTTTTGGTTTCATCATATGAATTTATGAAAAAGGATCTTGGGGAGTTCTCTTTAAGTGTTTTTCAGACTCTCTAAAAATGAAAAACCCTTGAGTTTTCTCTCTTTGGACTCGTTAAACAAACATCAAATGACCCATATGGGATCGAACCACTCCTTCTTAGGGTTCGTTAAACATAATTTGAGGGACTCATCCGAAGTATGAGCTTACATCAACAAGCATATGATATCCTCCTCAAGCTTGCGTAAAAATAAAGAGGTACTCGCCAGAAATGGTGGGGGGAAATTGGGAAGAAATGTGTCTTTGTATTGTGTTAGTGGTATTAATATTCTCTCTTGAACATGACACCCTCCTTCATCATTGTATTTGGGTTGGGAAATCCATTTTTCTCTCGTTTGACCATGCACAAGTTCATATGTTGGGTCCTCCTTGAGTCAATGTTGCCAATACCATTGTCTTGGCATTCATATTTTCAAGAGAAGTCCAACCTAACAAGTCTTCTATCGAGTCGGCCATCTGCAGTTATAAATTTTCTACCATGTTGGCCTTCCCTGTGTCAGTTCCAAATCACTTCATACTCTGATATACCTCAAATCTGTTATGTATTTTGTGTCATTGATGGGGGATACATCAAGGCCCTCCTGTGACGAGTCTTTTCTTGTCGACTTCAACACATTATCTGGGAACAATATTTAGATATCATTCAGTACCTTAGAGTATGCATGCCTCAATGGCAGGTTTATTCTCTTTCAACAGTGGTTTCACATCATTGACCCCTGATTGGAAGATTCCATCGAGTGTTCGACTTCAACTCATTTATTCACATTTGTTGGATTGTACTAGGGTACCTTGTGAGTCATTGACATCAATGGTGATTTCCCTCTTACTTGTTAATGGTTTTCATTAATGATCGGTAATCAAGTGGTTTCTACCATGTTCAACTTTGACACCTATAATCACATGTCTAGATTCATACTTAGAGATGATGGAATGAAGACCCTGGATCTTATCACTTTTCTCTAGGTTGCGACAGAGTATTCATGATTTGTATTGACACATAGATCCACTTTGTATGTCTCGTGTCTATGTCCAAATTTAAATTCTTTTAGAGCATAGATCCACAGTATATTCATGGTGTCTATGCTAAATCATGATGACATGGATCCACCGTGTATGTTTAGTGGCCATGAATCACTTGACACTTATGATTAGAGTCACTTGTAGTCTGAGCATGGTAATTCCTATCTCATAAATGGTATGATATTATGCATATGTTGGTTTGTTTGCAGGTTCCTGATTGATGTGCTCCTTGTTTTCGACACATACATTCTATAAAGTATTTCATCTTTCACGAGTTCCAGCTTCATACCTTGCGCAGAATTATGTTACACATTATTTTGGTCACCTCAGTGATCACCTGAAAACATGTGTTCATGTTCCCTAAAAATATTAAAAGAGACTTTCTCTAGGAAAAAAGTGATTTGATTTCCTTTGCCAAAAACTATATGAAGGAAGGTCGTCTCACCCTACTGTTTGCATGGGGTGCGACGATGCCTGATCGTTGCACTCAGCCCTATACCTGGGCTGAAACGTTGTCACATGTTTTTAGTGCATAGGGTGTGACAATGCTTAAAGTTTGGGAAAATTCAAATTTCATGAATGTTCTAAAAGGGGATCTTCTAGAAGATGAGGTGGCCTTTGATTCGTTTGGATTTTACTCTCTTCTCTGATTTGGTGGGAGAATCCTAATCTCCTCATCCATCTCTCTTTCACACTATATAAAGAGGGATGTCTCATGGATAAGGCTAAGGTTTAATAGGCTAAGAATTGTATGGAGAGTTCTACTTCAGATTATGTTTGAGAGCTTTGCTTTAGTTCTTTAAGTCAGATTGTGGATCTTCTTCATTCAAGGGATTTGGAGAAAATGTGTTTGTGTTGAAGAAAAGAGCCATTGAAAGGGGACCTTGCAACATCAAGGTATGGGTTGTATTCTCTACTTTCTATTCATTTAATACAGTAATGCATTTCTTCCCTATATAAGCATCTTGTCTTTTATTGTATAATTCCTTGATCATATACATAAACTTCATTAGAACATATATATGTCTTTGTGTTTCTCCTTTGTTTATTTGTGATTCTTAAACATGCTTACTATTCTACAAACTCAAGGACAATAGCGAGAACAAGCATCATTTAAATGATATGTCTCTTGTAACTCATTAAAATAGGTTATATGGTGATGAAGTTTAAGGCAAACTATGCATTTTGTTCTGTTTGGTTCTAGTTTTCAGTGGGATCTAGGGAGATCTATTCATGCCCACACTTACCTATTAATCTGATCACATAAGGGAGGGATAAAGACAGGGATGGGGAGGGAGGAAGGTGGAGAGATAGGGGAATAGAGGAGGAGGGAATAGAGAGAAAAGAATGAAGGTAGGGATAGAGGACTTGAGTGGAATAGAGATATAAATAGAGGGAAGGGAGGCATACAAAGAAGAATATAAGTAGAGAGTGAGAGGGAGAGATAACAAGGGGCCTAGAGAGGGAGATATATATTGGTGGAGAGAGAGAGAGAGAGAAGAGGAAGAGTGGGGTAGAGAGCGGGAGGGAAATAGGGAGAGAGAGAGAGAGAGTGCTAGACGGTGGGAGAGAGAGGGGGGGAGAGACAGAGAGAGGGGGAAAAGAGAGTTAGAGTGAGAGTGAGGAGAGAGAGAGAGGGAGAGATAAATATGGCTATAGAAGGATAAAGGGAGAGAGGGGTATAGGTAGAGGTGGGGAGAGATAAGAGAAGGATAGATAGTGGGAGGGGTTTATAGAGAGAGGAATAAGCGAGAAAAATATATGGAGGTAGTAGGGAGAGAAATATATGGAAGGAGAGAGAGGGGGAGAGTTTGGTATAGGGAGGAGATAGGGGGAGAGGGAGATATAGGGAGATAATGAGTGAGTGTGAATTAGAGAGAGATAGAGAGAGAGTGGTGGGAGATAAGGAGGGAGAGAATGACAGAAAGGGAGGGAGAGACATATTGATGGACAGAGAGAGGGAGAGAATGAGAGAAAGGGAGAGAGATAGGAAGGGAAAGAGAGAGACATAAAGAGAGATAGAGAGAGTTAGTGAGAGAGAGAGAGAGAGAGTGGTGGGGGGAAGAGATAAGGGGGAAAGGAAGGACAAAAGGAGGGAGAGAGAGTGTGGAAATAGTGTGGATGAGGTAGGGAGGGAGAGAGAGAGGGTATAGAGAGAGAGAGATGGGCGAGTGGGAGAGAGAGATATGGAGAAAAGGAGAGAGACGGGTGTAGATAAAGGTAAAGAGATAGATAGAGAGAGAGTGAGAGAGAGAGAGTTATGGAGGGAGGGAAGGAAGGACAGAGGGTGATCAGAGAGAGAGAGAGAGAGAGAGAG
>JZKD02S0727625.1:830931-851147 GCA_000966675.3 Picea glauca | reverse complement strand
AGGGAAAGAGAGGTCAAATAGAGAGTGAAATATATATATATATATATATATAGAGAGAGAGAGAGAGAGAGTTATTTAGTGTTAACAGGAATGTGTGTGTGTTCCTATTCCTAATAACGTGCATGTGTTTTAGGATCATGTATGTGATTTAGGAACATATGCATGTTCCTAAAGTGCGCACGTGTTATTTTCATTTCATTTTTTTTTCAAGTGGGTGAGAACTCTAGCATACATGTTTTTTGAGTTGGTTGCCTCGGATTTAGGTTTTGGATGAAAAACCTAGTGGCTTGGTCTGCAAATACATAAAAACCTCCTTTTTTATGAATACCTCTCTATATATTTGTTTTTGATGTTATTTTTCTATAGGCTACACAAATTGGTTGCTGATGAAACTATAGACATAGTTAGAGTTGGCTATGCAAAATCCAAATATATAATTGTTTTTAAAAAATAAATATTGTTTACTATTTTTAATCTATTTTTGTCTTGACATGTATCAAAATCTTAAAATGCATACATGTTTTATTTATTTTATAACTTTTTATCAGCTTAACCATTTTTCAAATGAGTTATGTCTTGTACTAGAAGAGGTTGATGTCTACAATCTTAAAAAAATAAATTATAATGTTAATACCCTCGTATCCTAAACGAACGAAAGGCATTGCAATTTCAAGGATATATTGACTTTCATAACTTTAAAAAAATATAAAAGCAATATCATAAATTTTAAAAAAATACACTACACTATAACAATGGGTTCTCTACAATTATACAAATTTTTGGAAGGAAATTCCATCACTAAGGTAATCAACAAAAGATAATAAGGTCCTATATTTGATACAAAAGATACAAATTGTTGATTCCTACTTGAGGGAATCAACAAAAGATTCCCAAGCAGGTCCTATATTTGTTATGTTTCTCGCATTAACCTTCCCATGAACATTTGACATGAGGAAGGGATTTAAGGAAGGTGATATTTTCGATGTTGGAAAAATTTTGAACAGAGAAATAAACCTTTAATAGATTTAATCATTTCTCTAGATCACATGCATCTATTTGGCCTTCAAATAAAGGGATATCAAATTTATCTTGTACCTTGAAGGGTGTTGTACCTCTGAAATGGTTTCTTGTTGAAGGTTTCGTGCCCATCATTAGTATTCTTCAAATGATATGGGAAAATTTGTCTATCATTTCGTTCCTTTGTCGCGCGAGGGATTACTCTAGAAACATCTTTATAGGATCTCATGCTCCTTCATCTCTCTTTTATTATACTATGGGAGGTTTCTTGGGCTAGTGAGAATGACTATCCCCAAGTGAAACTAGCTCAAGACCCAACTCTCTATACCATGACCTTGTTAGGGACATGCACTAAGAAATAACAAGGAGAAAAATTCTTTGATACAACTAATCAAGATTTTATAAGGAATGAAATGAAACACACATACAAATATTGCAGTGAGCACAATAATACAATAAAAACCCAACTTCTATTAATGAATGAAATAAATAATATTGTAGAACACAAACTTTCTAGAATGTTGGTATCTTATCTCTGAAGAGAGAGAGATGTCAACTACATACATTCGCAAAATATAATACAAGAGGTCTAAGCAATGGAATTTTAACATAAAACCCTAACCCTAGGAGGTGTAGTGTCAAAAGGTGTTTCGAGGCCCCAAGGTGGTTAGTTTCTACATCAATTTCTCGTGGATGGAACTTTCACATGAAATATTTGTTTTTTTTGCATAGTAACTCATTAGAAACATATAAGTAAGTAATAAAATATCGTGGCATGGACTTGATGTGTGAAAGAAAAACCTAGGCCCTAGAATTTCCAAAAAAAAAGATCATTTAAGTCCTCAAAATGATATCAAAAGTTTAGGACCCATAAAATGAAAAAAAAATCATAAGAAAACTGTCAATATGGAGAACCATATTGAGCCAATGAAAGAGGTGGGTGGCCACCAATATCCATCCAAATCAGGATGATTTTTGAACCAAGATCAGGTAGACAAGACATGGGATATAAGCATTCAATTATTCAAATATCTAAAGCTATGAGACAAATCTATACACCAAGTCTTCAGATCAAATAAGGGTAAAATGGATCAAGGAAGAAGATGTGTTTGCAACATTTCTTTCAGTTTTTAATATTTTAGAACATTATAGATCTTTCTACATTTTTCACGAGTCCATCGAAGTATGGTCATATTTAGCTAAAGAATCCAAGATTCTAACTTGTAATGTTTCATTTTATACTTTTGTAAAGTAAAAAAAAAAACTTAGTACAAATTTAGCGATAATGACCCCTTTATCCATTGATATGCACTCACCAAGAAAAGATTTTCATAGTTGTTTGTTACTTTAAAATTTCAAACATTAACTCAAGATAACTATTTTATGTACTTAGCATAGGATATATCAAAGTTTTTATAAGTGGGAGAATTAGTTTTGGTGGAACAGTTTTTGTGCAAGGAATTATGTGTATATAAGGTAGAGATACTATGTGAATGGAAGAATTTGATAGGGAGGAAAAAAAATGAAAGTTTAATTTTGGCTTTCATGGAATATAAAAAGATAATAGTTATGAGTAAGCATATTGTATCTATGCAATTACTTTTAATTTTTTATTTGTAATGATACATCATATTTTATTTTAATTAGAGGATATAATTGCCAAATCACCTAGGGAGGGAGGGAATGTATTGGACTATTTTATAGCATAAGAGAGAGAAATTTATGAGAAAAATGAAAGTTTAATTTTGGCTTTCATGGAATATAAAAAGATAATAGTTATGAGTAAGCATATTGTATCTATGCAATTACTTTTAATTTTTTATTTGTAATGATACATCATATTTTATTTTAATTAGAGGATATAATTGCCAAATCACATAGGGAGGGAGGGAATGTATTGGACTATTTTATAGCATAAGAGAGAGAAATTTATTTAATAGGATTGTAATTAAAATTTCATTATCCATTGAATTATCCTTTTTCTTTTAGCTGAAAGTGGAGGATGAAAATATTATATGGAAACTAAATTTACCAAAAAGGAGTTGTATTTTTCTAATATGTAAAAAGACCACTTAACAATGTCACAAAATAGTTGTGCTTTCCTATTATATGAAAAGAGCAATTAACAATGTCACATGGTCCATTTCTTTCAAGGAAATAATAGAATTTTAACAAATATTTTATTATAGATAAAAAAAAGGCTTAGCAATTATTTGTATGATGAAGAAAGAAAATTATATGAAAAGAGCAATTAACAATGTCAAATGGTCCATTTCTTTCAAGGAAATAATAGAATTTTAACAAATATTTTATTATAGATAAAGAAAAGGCTTAGCCATTATTTGTATGATGAAGAAAGAAAATTGGTAAAGAAAAGGCTTAGCAATTATTTGTATGATGAAGAAAGAAAATTGGTAAAGAAAAGGCTCAGCAATTATTTGTATGGTGAAGAATGCAAATTGGCTTGAAGAATACTACTAAATTCCAATGTGGATGGATACATGAATAAAAAACACTTGTGTGTAGGAAAAAAACTATTTTCTTAGTAAAAGGCCACAGTGAATTGACAATTTAACTCTCATGCCAAAAAATTGGAAATAATTGCATTCACAAAGCTAGCATATGTACTTTAACTTTATGAGAAAGGTATTAAGGGAAAGGATTCAAACATTGCATTTCTTAGGAAAAGAAACAAGGGTTGTTTCAGAAGAATATATAATGTTAAGCGTTAATCCTTTTTCCAAGAGAAAGGTACCTTCTCAAGTAATATCCAACCAAGTTACACGGTAGTGGTTTCCTAAGTTAGCAAAGGGATACATATTCATAAAGGTGGTAATTTAAAATTTTGAGAAACTACACGAGCATCATGACTAGTAGCTCCGTTGCTTGGTTATTTAGCACTATTCTAGAGGTAAAAAATAAGTAAATGCGGAGAAGAAAGAAATATAAAAGATATTTCTCAATATGGTTTTCAACCTAATCATTTAAACAATGACTATTTCATAATTTTTAAAGTTGTTTTTTAGATTTGTCAATGAAAAAGGTAATAACTTAGCTATCTTTGGTTTTCTTTATTTGGCTAAGGAGGAAGGAATACTCATCTATTAGGATATGCTTTATTATTGTAGATACTTACAATTTATTTTTTATTATTCTAAAGGTACAAAGATATTCTCCCATGACATTTTGATGCTTTAAGCATTTTTTTTTGGTTAACATTGAATAAAATTAAATATAAACCAAAAAAAGGTAATTTTAATAGGTAGTTTACATAATGATATCACCATCACATTTAATGATGACAAATTGAAGGTGGTTATTTCTTACAAGTAATTAAACCTTGAATATGATTACAGTGATCACTGGAACATTATGTGGATTTAATCTTGAATATGATTATAGTGATCACTGGAACTATTATGTTAAGAAAGGTGTAATAGAGACATGAAAACCATCTTTTCTATGTAAAATAAATTACACATTTGGAGGACCATGGGAGAGATAGAATACTCAAAAAATTACTTACTTGTCCACTATCACTATCCAGGGCTCTGATTTACTGTATACACTATCACTATCACATGCATGGATTAATTATATTTTAACACTCCCCCTTAACAAATACATGTTATTTTTCTTCTTCAATGTTCATTAAGCTCCAAATATCTTATGTGAGCTTCCTTCTATAACTCGTCCATACACATTCTCCCCCTTATCGAAGAATCTCTCTTATTCGACCTTCATCAAGTTTAGGATACGAGTCTACTTGTCACTCTCGTACCTATCTGAGTGGTCAATGTTGAATTTTTTGATTTTCAAATCCGATAATTATTGTCTTGTGATTTAGATGTTATTGTTATCGTAGAATAATTACACACTGGAAACCTCAACTATAAATATATATTGTATGAGATGATATGAGATGATGTATTACAATTGAGAGCCCCAATATATATACTTGGGCGGAGTGTCCTTTCATTAATGGAAATTTATTTTCGATTAAATTTTTTTCATTAATTAATTTATTATTAATCATTAATTATTGATTATATTTATATTTATACATTATATTATAAATATATTATTTATATATTATATTCATGTTGATTATTATTTCCTCACATGCACGTCTAATGAATATAGATCACAACATCCTGTAGAAAGAATGTGAGAGAATCTCGAGTCTATCTACTCCTAGTTAGGAGAAAGACTACACCTGGGCCATTCACCACTAGCAAGTCCCCATGAGTGAATGTATCATTCTCCCTCTGTCTAATGAGAATGACCAATCTGGGATAATATCTTCCTGATGCTACTAACTAGAGAACCATCAACATCTTAAGTGATTCACCACTAGCATAACCTCATGAGTGAATGTATCATCCTCCCTTGGTCAAATCAGCATGACCAATTTGAGAGAATGTCTACCCGATGTTGAAACATCAACACTCCCTCTCAGTGAGGGATACATTCTACATCACACCAAGCATGTATATGAAGTATACAAACTTTTCCCCAGACTCATGACACCTATTTTTCAGTCCTGGGAGATGTTTCTCTCCCACATAAACCTGAAGGGGAACTCCCTTTGTGGCTCTCCCTCTGAGCCAACTATTTCTCTCTCAAATCAAGCTCACTCTGTTTCCACATGTGATAGCATCTAGCATCTTGAGTCTTTATCACTCCTAGTCAAATCAACATGACTAAGGAGAAATACTACACCTCGACCATTCACCACTAGAAAATCTCCGTTAGTGACTATATCATTTTCCCTTGGTCAAATCAACATGACCAATCTGGGAGAATTCCTACCCAATGTTGCATCTTGATCTTGTATATCCATTTGGAATTCACCACTTATTTCCCCTCGGGTCTCGGCACAATCTCCCACACATCATTATTCATGATGGACTGATACTCTTCCATCATGGCATCCTTCCAAACATGTTGTCATGTTGCCTCCTCATAACAGGAAGGTTCGGAATCAATAATGTGACTCATCAATTCCATATAACTCAAGAACCTATGAGGTTTTTTTCTCTCCCTGAAAGTACTAGAAGATGCATGGCTCTCTGCATCTTACAAAGTGTCACGAAGCCATGTTGGCCTCTTCCTGGTCACTACAACATCTCTAGGTAGATCCTTTGGCTCTGTTGGCTTTATTGACTCCTCCTGATAGTCTCAAGGATGAACAACTCGGAAAGATAGATTTGTATCCTTATCCTTAGGACCCTCCTCCTCCTCATTATCGATCTCAATGTGAGATTCTCTATACCTTGCATCCTTAAGGCAGTCGCACCCTGTAATTAGGAAAATCACGAACAAAGGGAATGTGGTTTCTCTATGTGCACAAGCCGCACACAACCAAGACTATGGTATCTTTGTGCACAGTCCACTCTTGACCAAAATTTTGGTCTCTCTCTATGCATAGGTTTCTCATGAACACGACTATACAATTGCAAAAAATGAAAGATCTAAAGAACATCTATGAGATCTGGCACTGAAATGTTTTAACTAGCTTTAGAAAATATTTTGAAAGCTCTAATACCTTGTTGAATTTTCTGATTTTCATATCTCATAATCATTTCCTTATGATTTAGATGCTACTGTTATCATAGAATAATTACACACTAAAAACCTCAATTGTAAGTAGATATTGTATGAGATGATATGAGATGATGTATTACAATTGAGGGCCCCGATATTTATACTTGGGAAAAGTGTCATTTCATTAATGGACATGTCTTTTCCATTAATGTATTTTCATTCATTAATTTATTATTAATTATTGATTATTGATTATATTTATATTTATACATTGATTATAAATATATTATTTATATACTAGCACAGCGGCTAACTCGCGGTTGGTGAATGCCGAAAGGCTTACTGCTGGTAAAAATCCCAACGTAGTTAAAAAAACCCTAATTATCACAGTAAAATGCCAGGCCCATGAAAAACTGAAAACAAAAATCAAAAAAGACAAATTGGAATAAAAAACTGAAAACATAAATTGGAATTCACGAAGAAAAGAAAGGATGGGGAAAACACAACACCTTATGGGTCTGAGAAGAAGAAATTTGAATATGCCATCCGATTTTATTACAAGGCTATAGTTCTTACTGTAAGAAAGGCCAGAAAGGCAACCTCAACTCGCACATTCACTGCTTCTCCATCGCGCCCTCACATTTTTTCTCCCATATTGTAAATCCCTCACATTTTTTCTCCCATATTATAAATCCCTCACATTTTTTCTTCCATATTCTAAATCCTTTCCATCTTATGCATAGGATTACATAATTATATAAGCAGAGAATCAAAACTCGGTCATTGAAGTAGAATTGAATTGGGAATGCATGCTATATTCATAAAACCCAAATTGAAACGACCTGCCACCCTACTATATGGAACGCAGATGGCCATAAAACGAAACGCCACATAACGATAAAATGAAACACATGCCTCCATATGGCCCAAAAAATGAAACACGGCCATAAAATGAAACGTGGCCATAAAATGAAACACACTGTTGCACATGGCACATACCTGCCAATCTAGTCCTCTTCGTAGCTTTAGAATTACTCAGACTAGTAAATTGGTAAATATTAAATGGTTGAGTTTCACATTCACATATCTCCACTATGTAACAAAACCTTAATATTTGCTAATCACTCATACGTGGCAATCAACTAGCCACCATAGAAAATTTTGAATATGATCAAGTAAAAGTAAAAAAATAAATATGTAAAGGGATGCCTTTATAATAGTGAGGAAGTTAGTGGTTGAAATCACAACCATTGATTTATTGGAATGACTAAGAATATTCCATCAATATTTAATCTTATCCATACAAAACTGATTAAGAACTAAAAACCTATTAAATGTGCCCATTGTCAATAAGTGTACACCTTTCGGCATACTTGTATTTTTGTTGATGATTATTTTGTCACATGCAGTCTAATTAATATAGATCACTCCATCCTGGAGAAGGAAATGTGAGAGAATCTCAAGTATTTTGTATCATTCTCCCTTGGTCTAAAGCATGACCAATCTGGGAGAATGTATCTCGATGTTGCTAACTGGAGAACCATCAACATCCTGGTCCATTCAACACTAGAATAATGCCATGAGAGAACATATCACCCTCCCTTGGTCAAATCAACATGACCAATATGGGAGAATGTCTTCTCGATGTTGAAACATCAACAATTAATTCCACAGCTTGATGCCACAACCTCTCTATACTTAAGAAGCATCACTACATGTGCTACTATGAACCATGTATGCCTAGAGATAACAGGGCTTACAACAGCCTAGGGACAATAACTTTTTCTACAACTTTGACCAAGACTTTGAGGTGTCGGGCATGCACCTCATTACAACATTTTTCCAATTTCAACAAGGACCATTACATTCCTTCTCTAATCCTCCATATCACAAATTTCAATTGTCATATGTGTTACCAACTAGGAACCAACCATACCTTTGGAGGAAATATTAGTACATAGATTGAACCACTCATAACCCTATGTAGATACTTCCATCTAACCAGACATAGAACTAACCAACACATGGTTAGGTTCTTATTTGTCAAAATTGTAAGACAAAATTGTAATCGGTGGTTAATATTCGAGTCTTGAAGAGTCAAGATGGCCACCAATTCATCATTTACATAGGGGTAGTGAAATGATTACATCCTAACATACTCCCTCTTAATCATTTAAGAGCCAAACAAACTAAAACTAGTAAAACAAAATTGTTGTAAACAATGCATTCCAATTGCAGATCCCAATATTTCTTCTATGGATTTTAAAGAATTCATTTACCAAAGGCTTCGTAAATATGTCTGCAAATTGTTCTTCAGACCTGCAAAACTTAACAGAAATTTCTTTGCCATTTACCAGCTCTCGAATGAAAAGATACCTTGTATCAATGTCCTTACTATGTTTGTGAAAAACATGATTCTTTGACAGTGCAATGGCATATTTATTCTCACAAACAATTTAGGTTGCATCATTCTACTCATGCAACAATTCATTCAAGACTCTTATCATCCACACAGCTTGACATGCAGCTTCATCTATTGCGACATGCTCTGTCTCAGTAGAAGATAGAGTCACAATGGGTTGTTCTTTAATGCCCATGCCACCACTCCAGATCCAAGACTGAACACATACCCAGATGTGCTCTTCATGTCATCAATGGAACCTGCAGAATCACTATCAGTATATCCGATCAAATCAAAGTTTAAGCTTGATTTGTATCCGATACCAAAATTAGTTGTTCCAACAACATATCTTAGGATCCTCTTTCCTGCTTCCCAATGAGTACTCTTCAGAGTCTCCAAGAATCTCGAAATCAAACTTACAACAAACATTATATCAAATATGGTTGTTGTTAAGTACATAAGTATTACAACCAGCCTCTTATACGGAGTTGGATCAACATATGATCCCTCATCATACTTGCTAAGTTTAATACCATTTTCCATTGGTGCTGCAGTTGGCTTGCAATTCAACATTCTAAACCTTTTCAACACTTCATTTGCATAGTTAGTTTGACAAATTAAAATGCCATCGTCAGATTGATCCACTTCAATTCCAAGAAAATACTTCATCAATCCTAAATCAGTCATCTCAAACTCTGTTTTCATGTCATTTTTAAAATCATCTACAAATAGATCTCCAGTAAAAATCAGGTCATCAACATACAAACAGACAATCAAAATTTTACCTTCCTGGTTTACCTTTGTATACAGAGTTGGTTCACTTGGACTTCTGTTGAATCCAACATTGATCAGGTATTCATCAATATTTATATACCAAACTCTAGATGCCTGCTTCAATCCATATAAATCCGTCCTTAACTTGTAAACTTTATCTCTATGCTCATCAATATCATAACCCGAAGGTTGTCTAACATAAACCTCTTCTTCCAAATATTCATTTAAGAATGCAGACTTAACGTCCATATGATACATGATCCATCTATTCTAAGCTTCAATAGCTAAGACCATTCTCATAGTGTCAATTCTTGCTACAGGAGAAAATGTTTCATTATAATCAATATCGGGTTGCTGACTAAACCCCTGAGCTACAATTCTTGCCTTGTACTTTTCAATGTCACCTTCTACATTCAGCTTAGTCTTATAAACCCACTTAACACCAATACTTTTCTTACCTTTAGGTAAATATACAAGATCCCAAGTGTTATTTCTTTCAATGGAATCAATCTCCTCATCCATTGCTTTTATCCAGACATCCTCTTTAGCAACTTCATCAAAACTTACAGGATCACATGCCATTAATGAAAAATTTGAAATCTGATCTACTTCTTCATTCTGATCATACAATTCTCTTAAGCTTCTATTCTTCTGTCCTTTAAATTGAAGCTAAAGTGGGATTTGATTCACTACTTACCTGTGAATATGATTGATGTCCACCATGTCCAGATGGCTCACCACACTCATGAGTTCTGGCTGTTCTAAATGGAGATGGATTGAAATCTGGTTCTTGCCTTATTGGAATTCTTGTTGCAGGAGTGTGTGCATGTGGAACCATTTGTCCATATCCTTCAACCTGCTCAGCTCCATCATCATATTCACGTGGTAACATAGCTCCCTCTGAAATTGATTTGTCAATACTTCCATCCTAGGCTTCATCTTCTTCAAATTGAACATCTTCGTTGATTACATATTTTTGGGTGATGGGATTGTAGATTTTATATGCCCTAGACTCTTCATTGTATCCAACAAAGATACAACTCTCGATTTTTTCATCCAACTTCCTCCTCATTTCTGCAGGAACATGAGCAAATGCAACACATCCAAAAATTCTGAAATGAGAAACATTGCAAGGCCTACCATCCCAGGCTTCTTGAGGTACATGATCCCTCACGGTCATGGTCAGACTTCTATTCAAGATAAAAACAGAGCAAACAGTCGCATCTCCCCAATATTCATTTGAAAGATGATTATCTTTCAACATGCTTCAAGCCATATTCATGATGGTTTGATTCTTCCTTTCAACCACTCGATTCTGCTGTGGAGTATATCGAGCAGTAAATTGCCTTTTAATTCCATGAAGATCACAAAATTCAATGAATTCATTCAGTTTATATTCACCTCCTCTGTCAGACATTAAGATTTTAATGGTTTGACCACTCTCATTCTCAACCATAGACTTAAACTTCTTAAAAACATCAAAGACTTTAGATTTCTTTTTCAACAAATACAACCAAGTCTTCCTACTAAAATCATCAATGAAAGTCATAAAATAAACACAGCTAGTTAAAGAAGGTGTTTTCATAGGTCCACATAAATATGTGTGGACAATTTCCAATGGAGATTTTGCTCTGTAGGAAACACCTGAAACAAATTTCTCTCTGTGATGTTTTCCAAGTATGTAGCTCTCACAAGAGCTTGCAAGTTGTTGAATGCAAGGTAACCCCTTTACCATATGTCTCTTTTGTAACAGATCTAAGCCACCAAAATGTAAATGACCATATCTCAAATTCCATAATCAAGATTCATCTAAACTTCCATCTTTGTAAAAATTCAAAGAACCACTCAAATCATTTCTCATAATAAGCGGAAACATTATATTCTTTGTCATCTCTACTCTTGCAATCAGTTGTTTGCTGGGTAATTTCTCATAGATTCTACAGACCTTGTTCTTGAAGAACACTCTGTAATTTTTCTCCAAAATATATCCAATGCTAATAAGATTGCATTTTAAACCAGGCACAAAATAAACATCATCAATATTTCTTCTCTGATTATTCTTAGTGTAAACTGGAACTACACCTTTACCATTATCTGTAATCTTACAATCATTTCCCAGTTTTACCTCAAACTGAATACTATTGTCAATAAATGAAAATAAATCCTTATTACCAGTCATGTGGTTACTGCAACCACTATCCAAAAACAAAATATCATTTGCACTTTCCTGAGTGACATTACAAGTCAAAAACATAGGATTTTGATGATCCTCAAACTCATTTGTAATATGTGCAGACTGCTTTCCAACATCTGTCTGTTTCTTCCAACATTTGTTAGCAAAATGCCCAAACTTTTTACAATAATAACATTGTACTTTAGTTTGATCATACCTCTGATTTTCTTGCTGCCAGGGTTTGTTGCTGCTCCCTCTTAAATTAGGAGGATTCTACTGGGACTTCTGCTCAGACTCTGATTTATCCCTGTTGTCCCTTTGACTAGAAAATCGACCTCCTCTTCCACGAGTATGAAACCTTCCTCTGCCTCTGCCTATGGTAACATGCAGTTGGGATTTGAAAGCATGATCCATTGATCCTTCTTCATATCTAGATATCCTAGATTCATGAGCAACAAGAGAACCAGTTAATTCATCAATTTCCATTTGACTTAAATCTTTAAACTCCTCTATGGGTACAACTATAGGTTCAAACTTCTTGGGCAAACTTCTCAGCACTTTCTCAATGACTCTCTTATTTTTCATATCATCTCCATACTGCCTAAGCTGGTTCACAACACTCATTACTTGAGTCATGAAAGTATCAACACTTTCATTATCCTTCATCTTCAGATTTTCAAAATCCCTTCTCAAATTCTACAACTTGACTGTCTTCACCTTGGACACACCCTGATAACAGGTTTCAAGGATGTCCCAAGCCATCTTCGAAGACGCAGCACTAGGAATATTCATAAAACTGGATTCATTTAATCCTTGTTGGATTAATCCAAGAGCCTTGTTATCCTTCTTCCTGTTTTCCTTTAACAAAACACAGTCAGCAATAGGGAGAGCCAATTCTACTGCTACATCAACTGGTTCAGCATAACCATCAATAACATAGGCCCATAAATCTTGATAACACAAAATCGTCCTCATCTGAATATACCAAGAGTCATATGACTTCTCTCTTATGATAGGAACTTGAACCTGAGAAGAACTACTACCAGACGCAACCATTTATATAAAATTTGAAAGGAATTAAATAAACCTTCATGCAGAAAAATAAGAGGATAAAATTTGGCACCAACAGGAATTATCTGCACTGAACTGATGCACAACAGGCTCTGATAGTAAATGTGAGAGACAGAGGCACATCGACACTTGGGTCTCGGCGATTACAATTCCTAGACAATATTGTCGAGTCGCGATATGCGAGAGGGTCGTGGGACCCATCACTTCGAGTCTCGACAGTTGGAGAGGTGAGGGAGTGTGTTACAACACAACGCTATGATCGTCGAGTTTACAAACTCAATAAAAACAAGTAAAAACACAGAGCACTACTCCAAACACTAGATTCGATTCAAAATTCTTTCAAGCTTCTTGTCTTTCACAAAATTACAATTCAATTGTGGTATTTAAACACTAACAAATTGCCCCTTCGATCCTCTAAAAAGTTTAATCAAGGCTGTGATGGTATCTGGTTGCCTTGAAAGGTTAAGGCGGCCACAGTTTAATCCACAAAGAGATTAGCATGGAATCCACAACTCATATAGAAGCCCTCCACAATAACATCATCGGAAGTGAGTACAAAATACACGGCATAGCCATTCTCCGCAGTGCTCTGGAAGCAATTTCCCTCTCCACCAGAGCCGTAATGTGGCTTCGCTTCAGAGACTTTCCGAGAGAATATCCGACATTTAACTTCTGCTTTCCCAGCCTTGTGCTTGCCACGGGGATGTCCTTGTCGGACCGACCACTGTATCTCTTAGTGGTTTTTCGCTAGCTGTACACAGATGGATCTATGAACTTCCTCGCTTCTAAGGATTGCACAAAATTCATGATGGGGTCGCCCTGCAGGAGCCCGTCATCTCCATGGGCCGTGTCGAGTCCCCGTGAAACCCTTCATGGTTGCCAGAGACGAGTACCCGATTGAGCCCTTCTACATTACACCCTTCGGGTCCGTGATCCCTTCTCCATTACACCCTTGGGGTCCGAGGACGACCTGAGAAAGACCTTCGATGATCAGCTCCATCTGCGATGGGGACCGAAATCGATTGGAGTGGCAACATGAAGAACGTTGTGAGAGAGAAAATAGTGGCGTTGAAACTGTCATCTTCCGACAGTTCCGCTGTAAGGAGCTTGAGCGTATTTGAACCCCCAAGAATGTCCAGGAGAGGGCGCACCTACACTTCATTCCCTCGGTCAATTGTGGCGGATGTGGGGCAGCTTATTAACCATGAATTTTACAAAGCTCGTTCGCACAGCCATGCCCTTGGCTGCTTCCTCTTCGCCCAAACTTCCAGTGTCCTCTTCATGATCTAGGTTTTAGATCTCAGACCAACATGATCTACAGTCTTCTCAGAATTCCATTGACTTCTCCAACAAGATCAACCAGCATTAGCGCTCAAAATTCCATCACAGCTCACTCATAGGGCTTTTGTCACCGGCCTTGCCAGCCTGTGGTCGGGCTGAATCACCCAAAGCTCCAAGTCAGCTTGTGGTCGGGATGGCCTTGTCGGACCGACCACTGTATCTCTACGATACCTGTTTCTGTCTTTGTGCATTTGTCCCCTTGCTCAGTTCACACTTTGCCTTCTTGCCACAGCTTGGAGCGACCCTTCCTTCCTTGCCACAATTCAATTTGTCTTAACAACTTCCTTGAGAAAGACTTGCCCAGATCTACAAAGGCTCCTTCCCAAGGAAACGCAAGTTACCCTCAAGGGTTTACTTGGCTTCTTGGGGATAGCTCATCTCCCTCCTCGTTCGTTGTCTCAGACTCCTCACTTTGTGATTATGAAGAAGTGTCTCCCAACTCCCTGCCTTAGCCAAATTTCCAAATGTCGAGCTCACACTTCGTTAAATAGTCGTGCACCCTTTCCTTGCGACACGACTTTTCCAACTGATGTGTCCCTTCGATTGCAAGTCGACGCGCACTCTTGGTTATTTTTCCACTTTCGTGGGTTCAGCCGACTAGTCAAGGGGTGTAATCATCTTCCAAGTGCATGCTCTTCCCCATTCGATGTAAACTTTCAGTTAAACACACCCAACTTATTCCTTCATTCGTTTCCTTTCTCAACTGCATCGCAAGACGTTCATCGCACGTTTTGGGCGTTCACCTTTTCTTGGACAACTTGCCTCACCGATGGGGTACCCAAAACTCCCATGGGCACCCATCCTTGGTTTCACATCCGTCAAGCCATCTCTTCTGCATTTCGTTGGGCATGCCCTTCATCGCACCCAACTTCACCAATCATTTGTTTCTTCGGTGGAGCGCCCATGTCTTTGTGGGGCACCCACCCAACCAACTCTTAAATCAAGTCACCAACCTCCATCGTAATTCCATATTTGTGAATTCATACTTGGCACGGTCTCGCGCGCCCAAGTAACCCAACTTCACTCATGAAATAACTGAACGTTCATTGACTAGTCTGAATCGCAAGTCTTAGCTCATGGAGGGAGCATGTGTGCTCCAATCTAAGCCTAGTGTATGACATGCTCCCCCACTCGAAGTCTTGTCACCCTCGACAAGCTTCCATCTAAGTGTCTTGGCTTCTGACCACAACCATCTGTTGAACTTTCGTGACGAACCTTTCCCCAACCCAACCACTTCCATCATGTTTCACACACATCCTAGAATCGACATTTTGAGCAAGTTGGGTAGCTAATCCAACTTAGCGCTAAATCTACGAAAATTTACTCTGCATTCCATCACATAGATGTTTTGGTTCAACCATTCCCCAGACTATCCAACTCTTGCCTTGTTGCCTGATCTTCATCGAATAGTTCCATTCGCAATTCCCAAGTGTTTGGACTCCCTAACTCAATCTATTGCATCCCTACTCAAGCTTCGGTCTACATTTCGCATTCCTAGTCAGACTTCAGTATGCATTTCCTGTTCAGTTCATCTACCCATCTACTTATGCAACCAAGGATGCTTCTCTCCTTGTATGTTTATGATGTTGTTCCGAATGAAAATCTCCTACCAATCCAACTCTGCCCAAATTACTCAAGTTGAAGGAAACACCCAAAGGATTATGCACCTGCTTCTAACGAAGCTACGTTCATGCCAATACATCTTCCAATCAACATCCCTGAGTCAATATGCACTAGCCAAGCTCCCCAAGAACATTCGTGCACCTGATGTTCGATACCACCAGCAATCTGATGTCCCATACCACCGGAAAACGCTCTCATATCACTTGTCACGCATCTTTCCCATTGAAATTCTTGACAAGTTTCTTGAATGAATCCCTTGTTTTCTCTTCTATCTTCCTTGAAACAGAACCTCATGTCTTCTGTCATTTGTTCCTTCCTTGGTTTTCTAATGCAAAATTTTTTGTCTCTATCACCCATCATCGTACCCAGCTCATTTCATAACCAAGATATTCAAAAATGCAAGGATATCATCGCACGTCTGTCACCTGTAAGACCAACTAAATTCACTTTCTTTGCTTCTCCTACAGATTGTAGGGCGCTCAGGTCCACCTCATCTCTTCTGCAACCATGCCCCTCGTGGCATCTTGGTTCACTTGATGAATCTGCGTAAGGAAAACATGAGCCTTGATTCATCGATCAACCTCCCATCCTCTTCAAAACTTGTTCATGAAACACTCCAAGTGCACTAGTTTCGCACATCCAATAGTCACCTCAACAACTACTTCCTTCGTGCTTTGTTTTATCCTTCCTATGCAATATTCTGATCCGCATAAGTCTGTAACTATCTTCGCAATTGTCTCAATATACTATCCAAATGACTCCATGTGGAACGATCCACCCAAAGACTTCCATGTCTAAACACGTTCGATCCAATTCCTCTGTCAACTCCAACCAATGATCTGTGTCATCCCACATTCACAAGTATACTGAGAATGCCTTGCCTATCTCATGTCCCATAACATGAGAAGGAGCGCATCACCCTATCCACTTAGGATGTGGTCTAACTCATCATGGCTTTTTATCAACAGTCTCCTTGATCGACTCTTTGTTGACTTCATTCATTTCTTGGAACAAAATGTCTTGCCTCTGTCACGACACTTCAACGTTTGGATCTCTGTTGTGATGGTTAAGTCACCCCAAAACTCAACCAATATGTCTAAGGCATTCATGCACCAAAGTACCTCATCCAACTCTTCAATCGAAATACGTGTCTTGCTGCCTTTCTCATCACAACAAGCCCTTCAATGCACTCCATAAGAAAGTGCAACAACAGTTCAAGCCGAACCCATTTCTGCCACCAAATCTACCTAAGTCCCTCTTCTGGAACTCACCCAAGTAGATTTCTCCAAGTCTTCATTTGCATTTACCCTTTTCTGAGCTCTCTAAACTGTTCATGTCTTTGATGAAGTTCGCAACACTTAGACCTCTACCAAGTCTGCAATGGAAACATGTTGCACCTGTCCTCGACATGTATTCATGTTTCTCTTTAATGAACCCAACACAACAACTCAGATTTTGCAAAGAATTTTAGAATGAACATACTTGTTCATGACTTCTTTGGCATCTTCATGGTTTGAGTCTTCTTTTTGTCGCAAGTTTGCAACCAAAAATTTGCGATGTTCGAAATCCGTCTAAGTCACTTTCCTCATGGTTGCACCCACCCAAGCCCATATTCCATTTCTCTGTATGTTATCTTGACGCCCTGTAGTGCCTCAGCACCAAGACACCATGCACATCAACCGATCGTCAAGTCTTAAGTTGTTAACTGACATCCGTCTGAAAGCTGCGATCCTCAATCGCAACTGAACTGACCCAAATTCTCTTTGATGGTTCACAACACGAAGTTAGCATAGTGGAAAATGTACCCAACTGCAATCCAAACCATGCATTCAACTAAACCTTCCTTCCCTATCTGTTATCTTCGCATCTTGTAATGTCTTTGCACCGAGACACCATGCACAATATCAGTAGTGCACGGCACAAAGTTGTCATAGTGGAAATCATGCTCAACTGTCTGTCTTGTGACCAAACCTCATTCTGCCATCCAAGTCACAATGGTAACCCAGCTCACCGACTAATCAAAGCACTTATACGATCGTTTTTGCAACTATGTGATGGTGCTTCTTTCGTCACCATAGAATTACCTTCACAACCACCCATGTGTAATGCACCCAAACTAACCTTGCTCGCCTGCTTGAGTTTCTGCGATCTGTCTCCTCAACAAGCTTTCCAAATTGTCCATCAATGCAGCTTTGATACCATCTCTCACAAGCCTCTCAAGCCTGTGGTCGAGTGGCGGAATCACCCGACGCTCCAAGTGCACCACAATCATTCGTTTATCGGTAAAACCACAATAACTTACTTGATTCAGACTACGCCTTACTTCATTACAACTTTGTTTATTACTTATGTTATGTATGTGTTATCTTATACTTAGTTTCAAAAGTAAAATAAACCATTCATACAAGTACAAATGAAACATATGTGTGGGCGACCAAACCCTCCTAATACTCAAAAGACATCTTTACACAAAACCAAACAATAGTGTGTGAGCTAAACCCTCATGGCACACGAAGAAATTTTTCATAAGGAGCTTTCGCTGAGTAGAAGTTGCGAAAATCATACAGTTGTTCAACAAGATTCCTTCGTTTAACCTTCCTTCATCATCGTAGAATGAACCACCTCAGACTTCATCACTGTGATACCTGCGTTTTTGTCTTTGTGCGTGCTTGGTTCAGACTTTTCCTTCTTTCCATAGCTTGGAGCGACCCTTCCTTCCTTGCCACCATTCAATTTGTCTTAACAACTTCGTTGAGAAAGACTTGTCGAGATCTGCAAAGGCTCCTCCCCAAGGAATCCCAAGTTACCCTCAAGGATCTACTTAGCTCCTCAGCGAGAACTCGTCTCCCTCCTTGGTCACTTCCTCAAACTCCTCACTCTACGGTTCTGAAGAAGTGTCCCCTAACTCCCTGCCTTAGCCGAATTTCCAAATTCCAAGATTGCACTTGGTTAAATAGTCATTCTCCCTTTCCTTGCGACGCGACTCTTACAACTGACGTGTCCCTTCGATCACAAGCTGGCGTGCACTCTTGTTTATTTTTCCACTTTCGCGGGTTCAACCGACTAGTCAAGGGGCACGCTCAGTTTCCAAGTGCGCGGTCTTCCCCAGCTGACATCAACTTTCGGTTAAACGCGCCCAAATTATGCCTTCATCTTTTTTCTTTCTCAACCGCATCACAAGACATCCATCACATGTTTTGGGCGCTCACATTTTCTTGGTCAACTTGTCCCACCGATGGGGCACCCAAATCTCCCATGGGTGCGCATCCTTGGTTTCGCATCCATCAAGCCATCTCTTGTGTGTTTCATTGGGCGTGCATGCCTTCATCACGCCCAACTTCACCAATCTTTCATTTCTTTTCTTCAGTGGAGCGCCTATGTCTTTGTGGAGCACCCACCCAACTAGCTCTTCGATCAAGTCACCAACCTTCGTCATAATTCCATCTTGGTGAAGTCGTACTTGGCTCGACGTCGCATGCCCAAGTACCCAACTTCACTCATGAAATAATCAAATGTTCGCTCGTGGAAAGAGCCTGCGCGCTCCAATCTAAGCCTGGGGTATGACAACTTCTGTTTTTCACAACAACAGATCTGCTCTCTTACACAACTAAGCACACAACTCTCTACCCTACTCCTATTCTTAAGCCTAAAAAGGATTGCTTCCTTAAAATCTCATCTTCATGTACTCGCCCATGAGGGAGTCAAGCCCATACAATCTCACATACAATCTCTAATACCAAATTAAACATTTACAGGACCATGGGAATTAAACATTTACAGGACCATGGGAGAGAAAATACATAGAAAATTACTTACTTTTCTATTACATTAATTTTTTTCTATTACATTAAATGACATATGTATTTATACAATATTGAGCATAGCTCACTATGATTTACCTTATTCACTTTCACAATCAAACTTGGCTTTATCACATTATCTTCACTAGTTATGCACTCAACTACATCTTTGACTTAGAGTGCAATCATTCTAACTTACTCACATAGGTCACCCCATGTGGTTACGGACATGTATGTATTAATTATATTCTATCAAAACAAATTTTGAGAAATTTAGCTGTGGATTTGGAAATTGAAGAGTTGGAAATCGAAAAAAACTACTCTTCAAAACTTTGAAATAAAATTGAGAGAGTTTATAAACATTAACTTTTTAAAAACTATGAGTAAAAGTACAAACTATGATATTATCAGAATAAATATAATACTATTAGAAAAAATAATATTATATATATATATATATATATATATA
>JZKD02S0727625.1:805092-815807 GCA_000966675.3 Picea glauca | reverse complement strand
GTTTTCTATCATAGATTTTACAAGATGCTCCCTCAAAAAGTACCTTATATCCTTTTTCAATGAGTTGTCCTACACTTAACAAATTATGTTTTAAGTCTGGAACATGATAGACATTGTTTATGTATTTCTTTACATTATGTTTAGTAAGTATAGGAACAGTTCCTTTTCCTTGAACTTTAACTAAATGATCATTTCCAAGAGTAATATCAGATGAGATTGAAGAATCAAGGCATGAAAGTAATTCTTTGTTACCTGTCATGTTATTGCTGCATCCACTATCCAGCAACCAGAGATCTTTAGGTTGTTGTTAAGTTTTGTGGCATGAGAGAAACATACTGCTTGAGGTGTCTCCTGTATGATTTGACACATGTGCTCTGCCTGAGAGCTGATCTGCTTGCTTCTTCCTGCATTCAAATTCATAGTGCCCATACTTGTTGCAGTAATAGCATTGTATGCTTGTTTTGTCATTTGACCTTCTCCCTCTGCCTCTTTGAGGATGGAAATTCTGATGTTGATTTTGTTGTTGTTGTCTTTGACCTTGGAAGTTTTGATTCTGATGTTGTTGTCTGTTACCTCCAGTGGAATGAGAGCTATTTTGATTTCTCCCTCTTCCTTGGTAACCTCTGCTTCTTCCTCTGCCTCTCCCTCTACTGAAGGAGAATTGAGTTTTGAATGCATTTCAGATTGACTCATCTGTAAGATGTAGTCTGGTATCATGTGTCACCAGAGAACCAATTAACTCATCTGTTGAAAATCTTGAGAGATCCTTGGATTCAAGGATTGCTGTTACAACCATTTCAAATTTCTTGGGTAGACTTCTGAGAATTTTCTCAACAATGCGTTGATTAGTGATGGTTTCACCAATTATTCTGATCTGGTACACTATTCCCATGACTCTGGTTATGAACTAATCCACTGTTTCGGACTCTGTCATCTTAAGAGTCTTGAATTGTGTCCACAAGGTCTGTAGTTTAACTGTTTTTACCCTGTCATTTCCTTGGTAGGAAGATTTAAGGATATCCTAGGCCTGTTTGGAAGTACCAGCGCTTGTGATCTTCGAGAAAATAGAATCATCTACAAAATTATGAATCCAGAATTTCGCTTTGTTTTCTTTGGTCCTCAGAGTTGCCTGAGCAATTCTTTGCGTATTTGTCATGGCAGTGAGGGCGACTGGATCTGGTTCTACATAGCCAAGATCCACTGGTTCCCAGCACTCTTGTGCTTGCAAGAGCGACCTCATTCGAAGAGACCAAAATTCGTAATTCTTACCAAGAAGAATCAGACCCTGAGTTGGTCCTAGATTGCTAGACGACGCCATGATTTTTCAATTTAAATTTTTTTACAGAAGTACAAAGGAAAATGGTGTATTTACCTCCGATCGATGAAGCATCGATTTGTCGATGGCCGATGGGATATTATCGGGCTTGAATTGGCCCTTTGGTCTCCTTGCTATGTGACCATGTATCTTTCTTTTAAAGCGCTACGGGCTTTTCTCGGTGTTTTCCTTTCAAAATGCCGAAACACGAAAAATCGCCTTTGGACTTTTCAACGGTCCAGATCGTGCAGTGATCGGACGGTCCAGATCTTATCGGGGTATCGTGAATCAGGATTTTGCGATTTTTGATGACAAGTTCTTTTGTCCCTTCGATTCCCCGATCTCCGATTTTTCGATGGCGTGCTTCCTTTCAGGACTTGCCTGATTCCTCTGATCACTGCCACGCGTCCCAACGAATGGACGGTCATGTTCTCTCCTCGCGATTTCGCGATTTGATGTGTCCCGGACGTCTCGTCTCCAGGATCCGCGAAATGTCGATCGTCGATTGACTCATTTGACGAGATGACGTTAGCTGGGCCCTAACACGGAGAGTTTCCTCCTGTCAGGATTTCGGACTTTGAAATTTCGAAATGCTCGTGTTTCTTGTGCTCAAGATTTGCAATTTGTCGAATCCCGATTTGACGATGGAGTCGCCTCTGTCGGGAATTTTCCGAAAGCCTCGATCTCTGCCATGTGTCTTGAACAGATGGATGTCTCAGATTTGCGTCGAGGATTTCACTGGAAAGAAACCCGATCACTTGCTCTCAGGTTTCACAATTTCCTGAATCCCGATATGCCGATGGCCCTTTCCTCTTCGGGACTTTTTCCAACTCCCCGGATTTACGCCACACATCCTTTAAAGATGGATAGTATTGATTCAGCCTCAGGATATCGCGACTTGCGATGCTCCAAATTTCTGTCAACGTGAAACCGCGATTGTCGAAACGTCGACGGTTTCCTTGATGTCCTCCACGTGTCCAGTCAAATGAACGGCTTAGATCTGATCGCAATTTCGCGTATCGCGATTTCGCGAGTTGCGATGACAATTTTCTTTGACAACTTGAAACCCCGAATGTCGATATGCCGACGGGCGATACGATGTTCGCCACGCGTCCAGACAAACGGACCACTGAGATCTTATCGCTATATCGCGTATCGCGATTTCGCGAGTTGCGAAGTCCTGTTGCAATGGTCTTTGAAAACCCTGAACTCTAAAATGTCGATTTGACGATACGTTGATCTACTTCCACCTGTCCTCTGAGATGGACGACTCACAAGTCTTCTTGAGATATCGCGATATCGCATATCAGATTTTTTGGAGAGCAGAGTCTTTCACTCGTCCAACTCCCGATTCCCGATTTTGCAATGGAATGGGATCTCTCCACGTGTCTCTTGATGGACGGTCAAGATGACGTTGAGATTTCACAAGTCAAAAATTCTTCGGTGCGCTCCAAACGACTAATCGTCGTGCACCTTCTTGCTGATCTAACGGTTGTCGGGCCTTTGCGCAAGATGTGACGGCTGAATTGCTTTCGCCTTTTTCGCTCTCTCCTCGTCCCTTCTGTACTGGTTTCCCGCTTCAGATCTGTTCGCAAGATGAATCTTACGGCCTCAATGGTTGTTCCTGCACCTGAGACGCGTTCTTTACACCTGTGGAAGAAAGATTCGTGAATCTTTCAAAGATTTGAAGGAATTTCACGACTTATTCGTTATCTGCTACAATATTTGACAGATTTGAGCGATTTTCAAGAATCTTTAAACGATTATGCCTTCTGCATGAATCTTTGACGAATTTAAGTGAAATCTTCAAGTTCTTTAAACATTCTTTTTTTCTACATCTCTTCTGCATCAATCTTTGACGATTCTTGAAAAATTACAAGAATCTTTATTGTTTCTTCTTCTACCTTCTCTTCGTCTAGAATCTTTCGAGCGTTGTACGCTCTGCTTCCTCCGCAAGCTTCTTACGACGATCTTTAAAGAGTATTGCAGACAGCTTTCCAAACCTTGTGAAAAGTCTGTGTCGCATTCTCTCAAGATGCGTGTAAGCTCTGCGCTGTGACGATCGTGTTGCTCTCCCGACTGTGTGAAGAGGCTTACTGTTGAAGCTCTCATACCATGATAAATTGTGAAGCAAAGAGAAATGCAGAGAGAAAAGAATAGAACAGTATACTGAAATGTATGAAGAAGTACAAAAGTACAAAACTAGTTACAATGCAAGATGGTTGAGCTAAATATGCTCAAGAAAGACAAAAATAGAAAGTACAACTGTCCAGTACAACTCACAGTGTACATTCAGACTGTTGGGGGTACAATATATTTAACAGTGTAGCTATTTAGCGATAGCAATGCAAGTAGCATAGCGTAACGATGGAAAATGTTAGATCGGAAGGGCAATAGTCATGGTAGTTCCGATAACTAAATACCAAGATTAGTTTAGGAAGTGGTAGTGCAAATGGAAGAATTTGATAGGAAGAACATTAAAAAAAAATTAGTTTAAGATTTAAAAATATAAGAAGCATGTGTATTGGATTATTTTATAGTTCTAGAAAACAATTTGTTTGATAGGATCGTGATCAAGTTTCCATTTTTTTCAATTACCCATTTTCTTTTAGATTAAGGCAAGGCTGAAAATCCTATATCTGAACCAGATTTATCAAAAAAAAATTAGTTATAGGCAAGGCTGAAAAACCTATATCTGAACTAGATTTATTAAAAACTAGTTATATTTACCTAATGTAAACTAGTTATATTTACCTAATGTGTAAATTGATAGGATCGTGATCAAGTTTCCATTATTCTTTCAATTACCCATTTTTTTTTAGATTAAGACAAGGCTGAAAATCCTATATCTGAACCAGATTTATCAAAAAAAAAATTAGTTATAGGCAAGGCTGAAAACCCTATATCTGAACAAGATTTATTAAAAACTAGTTATAGGCAAGGCTGAAAAACCATAAATTACCCAAATGAAAACTCACAAAACATTATAAATTAGTTTTCCCATTTATGTTTCTACCGTAAAATCTTAATGTTTATTATGAATTACTCATTTTTTAATTTCTTAGTAAAATCTCAATGTTTACTGTGAATTAATTATTCTATGAATTCATTATAGCGAGCTGTGTTTCTATTGTTTGAGCTTGTTTTGTGGATGGATTGATTTCACTACCATTTGACTGAGATTATTTTTAATTCATAAATCAATTTCCTTAATTTGAAATCCAACAATCAAAAGGATATCACCCTCCTGTTTCTTCTCTCATCACTAAGATCATTGACCCTTAAGGATATTGTTGTGTCTAACCAATAGTTGTTATTGATTATGGAGGTCGTTGGGAATTCACACAAGTATCCTGCACCATTTGGGTGAGGTTGTTGCCTCGAAATAGATGTGGAATTGGAGGTTTTCATTGCTGTGGAGGAGTGGCGTGCACTTAGACATCATCCTTACCTTTGTCATGTTCATACCACACGTCTCCGTTAACTATTGGATACCCAATTTTGTGGTGGTTTCTATGAAGGATTTGGAGGTTTCCATTGCTATGCAGGAGCGGGGTACATTTGGCCATCATCCTTACCTTTTTCACACTAATACCCCACCTATGCTCGTGCTTGGATACCCAATTTCATTATGGTTTATTCAGGCATAGGTGTATTTGTTGGAAGTTCTGGGATGTGAAGAGAAGAGGGAATGGTTTCTTTGTTCAGCTTGGCACTCTCTTCTTTTCTCACACACATAAATGAAGCCTCTTTGGTATCGATTCCATGGTTGAAGGAAACATCTAGCATGCCATGGAAAGATTATTAAAGAAGGGAAAGCAGTTCTGCCACCTCCAAAGAAAAGAAGGGAAACGTTGCCACTAAGAAAATAACCTCAACTCATAATCAATGCCACCTCTAGGAGAAAAGAAGGGAAACTTTGCCGCTAAGAAAATAACCTCTACTCATAATCAATACTAGAGTAACGTTGCCACTAAGAAAATAAACTCTAGTCATAATCATTTCCAACTCTAGAAAAAAAAAAGGGGAAACGTTGCCACTAAAAAATAACCTCTACTCATAATCAATGCTACAGTGTATGCTATGCTATTGAAGCATTGTTTAATATTTTTCGAGATATTCATATTGTGTGTTGTCCATAAATTACCATAGCCATCCCTTCTCTCATTCATGGTATACTCTTGACAACCTCAATACATGACATAGCATGAGATTGGAGCCATTGTCATTGTAGTGAGTTATAACTAGAAGGGTGATTATTCTCAAGGATTCGGAGTGCTGTAATAAAGCTTGCTAGTTGATACTACATTCATAAACAATGATAGTACCTATATTGTACTCTTTAATAGTATTAAGAAATATATATGTTCTTCATTGATAACATAGAGATATATGATGGTATGAGGGTGTATCGACCTCAAGTTCATTTGAAAATATATTTTGGGTGTTTTCAATCAATTACATGTTTTAACTAACTAATAGGGATTAATTGCTTGGCATTTTTAGCTAGTTGTTATTTGCAAGCTATACAACGGGGTAGCCTTTCAAAGGATATAAGTCTCACATAAGACAACCAAACACTCAAACCTTGGAATCAACCAAAAAACTCCTCCTTACATGAAATTGAAGAACAAGGAGTAGGGAAGTTGTATTGATAATTGCATTGAGCTCAGAATCCATGTAAATCACTTTTGAAAATCCGTGACATCATTTTGAGTTAAAGATTTGATTGTCATAACATTTCCCCATAGTTGTTGTGTGAAGGTTTCAATGGAAAATAGTGGGCCTTTGGTTGGAATATTATAGGCCTTGTAGCCATCAAAAGAAAATAGGCGTACACGGTAGAGAAACATAGAACACATTTTAACTTTTACAGAGGATCTGTGTTGGTTGGTGAAGCTAGAGGGATATAAGATCATATCGTTGTATCACACCATGGGGTATTCACTCAATGAACGTGTGACATAGCACATGAATTTGTGGGATATTAAAGATTAATAAACACCTCTCAAAATCCTTTTGTTGAACTCCCCTCCCAATAAATCTTTCTAATAAATAAATAAAATCATATTTTACTATATACCCCCAAATACCTATAAACCCCCTGAGGACAATACCTAAAATATATTGACTTTATTTTTCACAAATTTAAACCCTCCTTTATGAACGAACTTGATAATATATTGATAAATAAGGTGAAGTCCCCATGTATTAAAGTAGTTGAATACTTCACCACGATGCAACTCCTAATACTTTGAAGAAAACCATATAGACCTAGTGCCATGGGTAAAGAAAACAAATAATAGTTGGAATACTTAAGGGGAATTAATTTGAGTGTCCATTGGGAAGCAATTTCATAGAAAAGTGTTGGTGACTTTGCCTAGAGATTCACTCAAAAAACTTCCGAGCCAAGAAAAGAGTGTGGAGAGTGAATATTGAAGAAGATAAAAAGTTGTCTTCATATCCAATCCAAGGAGTATAATCTATCCAAGGAGCTATAGAAGCAAAGGAGGCTATTGACATAAAAAATACGAACAAATCGATGATGCCAAGGTAAGCCACAATCTAATTGTTGTTTTGATATTGCATCAGAAGAACCCATTATTGAAGATGTGCCAAAGATTGGTGCACGGAGTTCAATGAACTTGGAGGAGTTATTGATAACTATGTGACATTCTTGTAAGCATGGGAGGGTTGTTTCCACACCAAAAAGAAATTGATCCATGAGAACATAAACCACACTTTCAATGTGGAATTTCTACGTGATGGCATAGTGTGTTGGGGGGTCACACTGAACATAGACCAGCATTCGACTTGGCTTCATTGACTGCTAATATGGATCATTTCCAAGATTGAGAGAGTTGGGAATGAATGTTGATTGTAAAGTTTTGATCTAGAGATTGCTCAAAGCTAAGATTTGAGTAGGCCTCTAGAGCCATGGCCAGAACTAGAGGCATTAGTCAAAGACAAAACTATATCTAGGAGCCAAAGCCAAGTTCTAGAGAAGCAAACAAAAGGTACAACGATCCATATTGGTTTCCTTCAAACTTTTAGAGACCAAAAATATTCTCCACGGGGAGGTGTGATAAGAAATGGAACTAAAATAAGAGATGGTTGTAAGACTCAATTCGACAATTAATGAAGGTTAGTAAACTATGTAAAAGAGAATGCAATGAAAAGTGGAATAAGACAAAGTAAAAAATAAAAAATAAAAAATAAAATAAGAGAGAGTAAGTTGAGGAATGAAAAATGAAACATCACCTTGTTGGGCTTCCCATTACCCCATCTCTCACTATTTGTTCCTATACTTTCACTCTCAAAGGAATTTTGTTGGTCAATAGAGGAAAGTATACATAGAGAGCTATGAGCTACATTGTAACTAGTGATGCCCCAAATGAAAACTAAGCAAACATTCCAAGTTGGTTTTTCCATTTTGATTTATAGGATAAAATATTAATATTTGTTTTGAATTAATTATTATGTGAATTCACTATACTGTGTTATGGTTTATGGTTTAGTTTTTTTGGGGTTATAAATTAATGTACTGTGTTATGGTTTATGGTTTAGTTTTTTGGGGGTTATAAATTAATGTGAGTACTTCCATTACAATAAATCCTCAAACAAGCGTGATTGTTCGTTGCTTTGCCAACATTTGTCCATAGCTCGATTTCATTGCCATTTAAGAGAGATGATTTTTAAATCATACCCAAAAATCAATTCCCTTAATATTTTGTGAAATACAACAGTCAAAACGTACTTGAGATCAATGGTCCGAATTGTCTCTTGCAATTGGTTTCCTAAAACTTCTAAATCTACGCTTAATTTTCAGCTAGTAAGTTTATTGAGTTCGTTGGGATATGTTTGTGCCCGACCAATAGTTGTTTTCAATTATGGAGGCCGTTGGGAATTCACACATGCCGCCTACACCATTTGGTTGAGGTTGATGTCCGGCAATAGATGTGAAGGAATTGTAGATGTGAAGGAATTGGAGGTTTCCATTGATATGGAGGAGCGACTTACACTTGGCCATAATCCTTACCTTTTCACGTTCATACCACATTTCTTCTTGCACCATTGGATACCAAATTTTGTGGCGGATTTTGTGAAGGAATTGCTTGGAGGTTTCCACTGCTGTGGAGGAGTGGCTTGCACTTGGCCATCATCCTTACCTTTGTCACTCTCATACCACACCTCTGCTCGCACCATTGGATACCCAATTTCGTGATGGTTGCTTCAGGCATAGGTGGATTTGTTGGAAGGTCTCAGGTGTGAAGAGAATAGGCCATAGTTCCTTTGTTGAGCTCGGAGCTCTCTTGTTTTCTCCCAAAACCGAAAGTGAGATGAGGGCTCGTTGAACACACATAAACACAGCAACTTTGGGTATCTATTATGTGGTTGAAGGCAGCATCCCGGATGCCCTGACAAGCTCATCAAAGAAGGGTAAAGCAATCCAGCCACCTCTAGAAGAAAAGAACTGAAATGCCGCCACTAGGAAAAGAACCTCTACTCTTAATTAATGCGAGAGTGGTATGATATCGAAGCAACATCTTTAATATTGCTAGATATATTCTTTACTATTCCTTTCTCACATTCATGGTCACTTGGTGACAACCGCAATACGTGGGAGAGTATGATATTATAACCATTGTCATTGTAGTGAGTTTTAAATTGAAAGGTGGATATTCTTTAGCTTTTATCAAGAGTCAGGAACGATGTAATAGAGCTTGGTAGTTTATATTGTATTCATAAACAATGCTAGCACTTATACTATTTAATAACAATGAGAAATATATGTTTTCTTCATTATGGAAGTTATGTGTAAACAACATTGGTATCTGTTCACTAGATTCCAGATTCAAAATTGATAACATACAGAGCTATGATATATGATAATGTATTATCCTTATGCATCTCAAAAAATGGAAGTTATGTGTAAACAACATTGGTATCTGTTCACTAGATTCCAGATTCAAAATTGATAACATACAGAGCTATGATATATGATAGTGTATTATCTTTATGCATCTCAAAGAATCCTTGATGGTGTATCATCCTTGTCCATCTCAAAGAATCCTTTGGGTGTTAGGTGTTTTCAATCAATTACATTTTTTAACTAAGAAATAGGGGGTTAATTGTTTAGCATTATTAGCTAATTGTAAGGTGTTTTAATCAATTACATTTTTTAACTAAGAAATAAGAGATTAATTGTTTGGCATTGTTAGCTAATTGTTGTTTGTGTACTATACTAAGAGCAAACACTCAAACTTGACCAACTCATCTTTACATGCCATGTAAGAACAAACACTCAAGCCTCTGAATCAATCGACCAACGCGTCCTTACATGAGGCTTAAATAACCAACTCATCCTTACATGCCATGTAAGGACAAAGAGGAAGGAAATCAATCAACCAACTCATCCTTACATGCCATGTAAGAACAAAGATTAAGGAAATTTCACTCATAATTGCATTGAGTTCAGAAGCCCTCGGATCATTTCTAAAAACATAACACTCGAAATCATGTTACATTGACACCTAGTTCTTATATGTGGGTTTCACTTGACAACAATAGGCCTTTGGTGGGCATATAAAGGCATATTATACACCTTGCAACCATCAAAAGAACATAGGTCAACATAGTTCTTTGTATAATGAAGCAAACAGAAATTGGTTGGCATATAAAGGCATATTACACACCTTGTAAACATCAAAAGAACATAGGTCAACATAGGTCTTTGTATAATGAAGAAAAACAGAAATAGATAACAAATTTTAACTTATAAAGATGATTCTTGTTGGTGAAATAAGAAAACTATAAATCCCTCATTTACTAATCATCTATACAAAACAAATATAAACCAATTCAATTATATAATTGGAAATTAAAAAATCTATTTTTCAAAATATTAAAATAAACAGCGCCTTTTCAAAGGGTTTGGAGTTAAAATACAAACCTATTACTATATGGTATTATTAAAAAAACACGTTTTACCATTATTAATATAAAAGTGTTATATCAATTTATAAAAAGTGTTATATCAGTTTATAATGTCTATATATTTAATAAATAAAAAAATAGATAGAAACATATTACTACATCAAAAAAAATTGCAATTCAAGATCACAGTTGTCATTATTACGCAACAAATTGAATTAAAAAAGAAGACATTGAAATGAAAATCTGCATGATGAACCATCAAAAAATGAAGTGATCTAGTTATCCCTACCACGTAAGAGCGTTACGGGGTGTAGCTATCTGGCGATAGAAATGGAAGAAGCATAGAGAAACGATTGAAAGTGTTGGTTGGGAAGGGTAATGGAAGTGGTAGTTCCGATAACTAAATAGCCGTTCAGTTGAAGTTGTTCATCTCTTTCCTCTCTGCCTTTCATGCACGCAGCGT
>JZKD02S0727625.1:747529-786151 GCA_000966675.3 Picea glauca | reverse complement strand
TGAATTAAACTTACGCGTGTCGTTTCGAATCGGGTTTCGGCATTCCATATGCTAGCCCTGCTGGCTATAGGCCTTGGCCCCATAAGACTGTCAACACATGACCTCGGTCAAACCGTTCATCGGGGTTTCGGCGTTTTCGATGTCACGATGTACATGCCTCCAGGATTCCTGATCCCCGATTTCCCGAGCTTTGGCCCCATCTGGCTACACAATGGTCCATATGACCATTACCCATAATCACGACCTAACCCCATCGGGGCTACAGGGTTTGTGATGCATCAATGCATTCACCCGGTGATTCCCGATCGTCCAAATCCCGACGCTTCATTCATATGCTAACAGCTGGCCTCTACTACACCTCTGTCCTCCTTCGCTGCTATGCTGACAGTTGTACCCCACTCATCGGGATTTCGTGCATCGCGATTTCGAAATGCACAGAACCTTTGTGCCCGGGATCTCCGATATCCCGATTTTCGATATGCCAACTTGCTCCTGATTTCCGACACCTGTCCATCAAATGGACGGTCTCGATACCTTTGGGATTTTGGGACTTTCGATCTCTCATTTCCTTCAACATCAGGAACTCTGATTTCCAGATGTTCGATATGCCGACGGTGCCTTGATCTTCGACACCTGTCCCTCAGATGGACGGTCCCGATCATCGATGCCTCTACTGACGTCACACTGGTTTGACACGTGTTATATTCTGCCATGTGTCACTCTGATTCATGACTTTCATGTGCCTGAAGTGTTGAATCTGCCTGACACCGGTCATTCCCTGGTTGTGCCACGTGTCCCTTTGCTGACGTGGTGTGCTTTCGTGGGTTGAATCAACGGTTCAGATGCAATCTTGGCTCAATAGTTGCGATTACATCACGAAATCACATATCGCGATTTCAGGGTTTTCGTTGTTGAGTGAACTGGACATTTCAAAGTCCCGATCCCCGATTCTCCGATGGGGCCTCTAGGCTGCCACGCGTCCACACGAATAGACGGTCCAGATCTCGTCGGGAATTCACCTTGACTTTAACGGCTGCGATCAAATCGCGATTTCGGAGTTTTTGATTTCAAGTGAATTGGACATTATAAACTCTCGATCCCCGAATCTCTGATGACTTATCTCCTTCGCAACTTCTGCAGATCTGACGATTGTCGGTCTTTCGGGAAATTTGAATGGAATCCAATGGTCACTAGATCTCTGTCTTCCTTCTTCTCTGTAATCTCTTGTTGCGCGCGTTTTCTTCAATGCTGTACCTCCTGAGCTCTTACATCCAAATCCCCCAAGGGGTTTTATCCTTCATATCCTTCCATCTCCGTTGTTGCCATCAATGACAACAACCATCATCGTTGCTTGTTCAATATTTGCCAACAAAACATGGTTGCTTGGTATGAGGAAGTACTTCCAACTACGTAATTATTCCTCTCATGTGAAAGGAAGAATTGCAATGTATCAACTAAAAGGAAAAGCATACATGTGGTGGGATCAACTTGTGCAGGTGCAACACATTAGATAGAAAGAAATCACTTGGAAGGAATTCAAGAGGTATTTCGAGATGAAGTATTTGACTAAGAGATATTATGATAGAAATATGAAAGATTTCTTTGAACTCAAGCTAGGTAGCATGACCATTGATGAGTATGAACGTAGGTTTCTGGAATTGTTGAAGTATGTTCCGTTCATCAAAGAGGAAACTATCAAGATTCAAAGGTATTTGAGTGGACTACCATCGTCCATTGGGGACAAGATCCATTATGATGACCCTAAGACCATGGAAGAAACGATAAGAAGAGTGAAATTCTTATATGAACAACAAAGAGAAAATCCTACATTTCAGAAGGCTTGGGATGACCAGAAGAAGTTTAAGAAAGAGTAGAGGAAGAAGGGAAACAAACCTCCATTTTTCAGAGACAGTCCTCAAGGAGAGCCATTGTTTAGAGAATCAAGAATGGTCGATGTAGGGGAACAAAGGCCAAGATATACACCCATTCAGTGTTGGTGTTGTCAGGGAAACCATAAGTACATAGATTGTTCCCACAAAAATGGCAAAGTGAGAGTTGTCCATAATGTTCAGCAAGATGAAACAGTGGAGCACATGAGCAGTAGAATGCCAAGGATCTATGCAGCCATGGAAAAAAAGCAAGATGGATTTCAATTGTACATGATTGAAGTAGAAGGTATGATTAACAACCAACCATTTACTATTTTAATTGATTCAGAGGCTAGCCATAGTTATGTAGATCCTAGAGTGGTGGAAATTTTACATTTGTCAAGAAGCAAACATGAAAAGTCTTGGTTAGTGCAGCTAGCTATAGGAACCAAGAGAAAATTTACAGAGTTAGTTAAGTCCCGTCCAATGGACATGAATGGACTGAGCACAAAGGTTGAATTGAATATTATGCCTTTAGGGTCTTATGACTATCTAATTGGGATGGACTGGTTGGACCAACACCATGCCATCTTGGACTGTCGTAACAAGGAATTCACTTTCCTGGATGAGGAAGGGAATCAGAAAACAGTCCAAGGAATTCCCAGAGTTGTTGCTATCAGATAAATCTTAGCAATGCAGCTGAAGAAGTGCTATAGAAAAGGTTGTCAATTATTTGTAGCCCATGTGGAGGAATCATTTAGGGATGAAGTCTCAAATATTGGAGATCATGCGGTACTAAAGGAGTTTGAAGATGTATTTCAGGAGCTACGCGGATTACCCCCGAAGAGAGATATTGATTTCTCTATAAACTTGATGCCTGGAGCAGCTCCAGTGTCGAAAGCTCCTTACAGAATGAGTACGCCGGAGCTGAAACAGTTGCAATTGCAACTTGAAGAGCTTCTGAAGAAGGGATACATATGCCCAAGTGTGTCACCTTGGGGAGCCCCGGTCCTATTCATGAAGAAGAAGGATAGAATGATGAGATTGTGTATCGACTTCAGACAATTGAACAAAGTGACTGTAAAGAACAAGTATCCTTTTTCAAGGATTGATGACCTCTTTGATCAGTTGAAGGATGTGAAGATATTTTCGAAGATAGACCTCACGTTAGGATATCACCAGGTAAGGATGAAGACATCAACAAGACCATCTTTAGAACAAGGTATGGTCATTACAAGTTCACAGTGGTTCTATTTGGGTTGTCGAACGCACCCGTTGTTTTTATGTGTATGATGAATGGTGTATTCAGGGACTATCTAGACAAGTTTGTCATAGTCTCCCTGAATGACATTCTAGTGTATTCCAAGTCGGAGGAAGAGCATGAAAAACATCTTAGGATGGTGTTTCATGTGATAAGAGAGCACCAACTATATGCCAGGTTGAGAAAGTGTTCATTTTATCATGAGCAGATCCATTACTTGGGGCATATTATCTTGAAGGATGGGGTAGTTGTAGATCTTGAGAAGATTGAATCCATTAGAGAATGGTCAGCGCCAAAGAACGTGACATAAGTTAGATCCTTCATGGGATTAGTTGGTTATTACAGAAGGTTTATCGCAAGGTTCTTGAGGATAGTTGACCCTATCACTTCCTTGCAAAGGAAGGAGAAGAAGTTTCAGTGGACAGAGAATTGTGAAAAAAGCTTCCAGCAATTGAAGCAATTGTTAACCATTGCTCCAATCTCGAGGATTGTGTTAGCTCCCAAAATGAGTCCGTCACCATGGTTGCATTTTGTGGTTGATAGCATGGCTATTGGTAGTTTTCTCAAATTGGTTTTTAGTTTTTCTAGCTGCAAGACTTAGCTTTTGATTTTTGTCTTAGAAATAAGATGACCCATAAATGTCTTCTCTTTAAAATTTTCATAAAATGTTTTCAACAGCTAACGCATGCTTAAAAGATGATGGTCAGCTGGTGAAAGTGGTGACTTTCAATAGATACAGATCATTTCTCACAGGTGGTTAGCTGGTGAAAGCGGGGATTTTCAAACATCCAAAGAGCATTTCTCACAGGTTGTGCACTGGTGAAAGCGACAGTTTTCAACAGCCGAGGAGCACTTCTCACGGGTTGCGCATTGGTGAAAGTGGAGATCATGTGCGTTTTATCCACATTGTAAAAATTCTAATGATGATATGTTCAGCCCATGTCATGCAATCAAGAATGATGCGCTGGTGAAAGTGGACAATTAGGGAAACTTGAGTTGCACGTCTAAATCAGATTGCAAAGTGGATCTCGTTCAGTAACGCATGCTTCACAATCATGGCATTGAAAATGGAAAATTTGAACCCATCATCCCAGGTACAGGAACAATACTACATGGCTAGTGACATCAAATCACCGCATCATTTCCCAACACACATCACCCACAATTGTATGGTAAGTTTTCAATGTTGAAAAATAGAACAGAGTATTTTCACCAGCGCAAAACCTCGGCCCAAATAGCATATCGTAGTGTTTGGTGTGCAGAATCGTTTGGGGTTTTGAATTGAAAATGACAAGAAGACGCAGTGGCTCTTTGTTGAGAAAAGAACTGGACAGTCTGTCCTTCCTGTTAGCGATAAAAAATGCACTGGCATTTTTGAAAGAATGATTCTTAAAATTGCAGTGAACTTTTCAATCCCTTCTCGAGCTCCAAATGAATATTTGAAAACACCATTGGAAAGCTTAGGATTTCTAGATGTCGGTCGACTATTCAGGCATGAAAAACGAATTTTCTATGACTGAGAAATTTGATTTTGAAAAATCTGCTCTTTTCACCAGCTAATTCGCCAAACATTTTGCTAGTTAGCTGGTGAAAGGGCCGCCTTTCACCAGCTTAGGAGCGGATTTGTCGGTAAATAAGCTGGTGAAAGCCTGTCACGGCCAGAATGTTACGGTTTTCACCCAGATCGTAAATTTTTGCATGAGAATCAATTGAAACCTCTTCTAAGGCTTTATTAATGAATTATCAAATCTATCTAATCAACCACTTTTGGAAAATGAAGAGAAGAAAATGTGTACAAATGTCATTTACCATCTTTAAAAGAGGCGGAATTTCAGGGTTTTGGGAGCCACATCACATAATTCAAATCTCATTATCAGATTATCAAACCAGAGAGCCTTGGGAGGCTGAGCTACATATCATCAGATCTCAAGCACATTTTGAGGTGCCAGCAAGATGAAGTTTGTTACTTATTTATAGCAAAGAATGACATGTTTTTCCAGGTGGCATTTTTGGCTTTATCTTTCAGCCTTTGAATATTGTTTTCCTTGTCATCACATTGAAGGATGTCAAATACTCTTGTAGCTGTCGAAGACTTCAGTTTAGATATGGTTTGATTTCCTTTAATAAAGGATCTATTCTTTAGAGTTTACAATTAGTTTTATGCTATGTTATTTTTAGTATCCTAGATCCCTTTTCATAGGATCTGATATGTACATTGTAAAGGCTATAAAGCCTGGGAATTCAGTCTAAGTAGAGGTTCGATTTTAGATACTTGATATACTATGATTGTAAGAAGACTTGAAGTATGATACAAAGATAGATTTCTCTCTTCTACAATATCAGATTCCTCACCTGTCTCTCTTTGTTTTATGTAAATTGTTTTAGCTGCAGTGACTGTCATCTCACTAGTCAACTGATAATTTACTTAAAATTTCTTTACATAGTTAAATAATCCCTACAGATTGTATTTGGCTTGTTAGCTCTGTCTTCTCACTCACTTAAGATTTTCCATCTGATTATTGTTTTATGAGAGCTCTGTTCATTTGATTAGCCATTTATGGTCTGAGTACTCAAGTTATGTTTTGTTATCTCATTGATCCACCTATAAAATACCAAAAACCATTATTTCTAAGTTACCAAGCATCCTTAGCTTACAACCTTAAGGAGTTTCTTGGAGTGATAACAAATTGGCATCATTGTCGGGGAGAGGAGAGTGAAGCTCAACTTCCCTGGGAGATGACATAGATCCATCTTTGATGATAGACAAAGCCTGGACATCTTTTGGTTGTAATCATCTATCTGGCGACTCCATGAAGAATGAATTCAGTGGTGACTCCATTGAAGACCTGTGATAGATCCAGAAAAGATCATCAGAAGGAGATGAGCCTTACAGAAACAAATTTTCAGATCCACAGATTATCTACCTCAGGGATTTCAAGAGGTATTGTTTCTTATTTGTATCTAGACCATCTTCTGTTAAGCCTATTTTTCTGAATCTTCATGTTTTCAGAAATTTGAAATTGAAACAAAAAACCTGAAGGGTGACAACCTCCATTAGTTTCTAAAATTACAAACCTGATTTCTGAGTTTTACATTGTAAATAACCCAAGGAAAGAAGTCATACAAGTTGTCCTTAGGAGAGAATTGCTCCTCTTTTTCCATCCTTCACAAACAGAGAAAAATATCTATATCCATACTAGTCTGCTTGTTGAAAAGAGTGTCCTAAAAGACCATTTGTGAAAGGTGAGGAAATCTAATCCAGCTATTAGGGAAGATTTGCAAAGGCTTGTTCTTTCCCTGATCCATTTGAGTTTGAATAAGACTCCATTGGGAGGATCCATTTAAAAAGAGATGAAGAGGCTGCACTTTAAATCCAGTTATCAGTTTATCAGTCCGATTCATGAATTATTATTGTTTTTTATTAACTCTTTCATGTTATTCCCTTTACATGTAAAGAGAATCATTTTCTGTTTTGTATATTGAGAAGACTGCCATCTCGTTTTCATCTATCCATCTTTAGAAGAAACAGAGACTCCGTAACCCTGTGCTATAGATGTTGATTTGATATCCTTATCACAACTTGCTCTTAAAAATTAGTCCTGTATTCAAATTCCTCTTGCATTTGATCATTTTTTTTACTTTGTCGAAATTGAAATTGACTCCAAGTATACTCGGACTTCAGTGCCTGTTGTTACTACTACTGAACCTTTTCATCAACATTGTATCCCTTACGAGCATCCCATTGCCTTTCAAACCAAGATTAGGATGAAAATGTTTAGGCCTTTAAAATTGCCCTATCCCCTTCATCCTTATCCTCTTGACTGTTATGAATATCTTCCTTGTTTTTCCAGAGAGAATCAAGCTTCAGCTGAGAAGCATTTGGAATACTTTGAGGATTTTGTTGATCATTTTCAGATTGTTCACGAAGATGTAATCATGAGATTTTTCTCTAAATCTCTAATCAGAGATGTTGTTGCATGGTTCAGGGGTCTGAGAGATGATTCAATTGGCTCTTGTATTGAGTTCTCTAATGCTTTCCTAAAGTATTAAGGCGAATACAAATCTTTAGATTCTTACCTCACTGATTTCTATGCTTTGAAACGAGAGCAGGTTGAAGCTTTGCCTATTTTTAATAGAAGGTTTTACCATGTTTATCATGAAATGCCTTTGGAGGTTCAACCTACAGAGATGTTTTCCATGATATATTATATTATAGGTCTCCATTCAGAGCTTTCCCTTCTTCTGTTAGAACGGAAGTCTCCATCCTTAATCCAGTTGTTTGAAGATGCCCGAGAGGTGGAGGAGAACATTCATGCTTCCAGAAGGATACGAGATCGAGATTTCTTTGAAAATTTGCAGGTGCATGAGCAAGTAAACTGTCAGTATATTTTAGATTTAGAGCAAAAAAGAAGTGAGTATGAAGTAGATAAGGAACAACAGCCTGAAGGTGAGTAGATTTCAGATTCAGAGCAATAAAGCAGTGAGTATGAAGGAGATAAGGAACAACAGCTTGAAGGTGAGTACATTTTAGATTCAGAATTAGATTTTCAGTGTTGGCTGAGTATTCCAAAGACAGGTATGCATGTGAATCTTATGATCAATTTGTAAATCAGGAAGAGCCTATGATGACTGATGATTTCATAGGCAATTATATGTTTTTAACTGATCCTTGTTCATATGATTTTAATACTGTCTTATCATCATCTTCTGAGAACTTTTCTGAAGAGGAAGTTGTGATGATTGATGATCAAAATCTGAGATCAAGGGAACAAGAAGGTGATCAGTTTTCCAACAAAGGAACTACCATTATTGAGTAGGAGGCTTCCATAGATGTGCAACTATTTTCCGAGGAGCAACATGTTACTTATTTTCCTTTTCAGAATCCCATAGCAGTTTTCATGGACTTATACTTTTCAGAAAACCTGAAGATTTCAGATTTCCTTAGTTTGCCAATGTTTATGGGTGACAGTTTCAGATCTACGGAAAATACTAAGGGCAGGCATCAACTTTCAGTTAGTAAAGGCAGTTTTCAACACCTTTTCAATTTACAGTTGGATCAACAGTCCAAAGAGGTATCGCTTTATGAATTTGATGACCCTTTTGTTGACTATTTGGATTCTATGAGAAACATAAATGTTAAACATTTTCTGTCAGAAGAGGATTGTATTTATCACTTGTTCAAATCTCTTTTCTACATGACATCTCTTCTATTATTGTTCAGGTCAAGATCAAGTATTTTAATAGTAAATCAGTTTATGATTTGGTTGCATTGGAAATTCCATCTTACTTGATAAATCTGCCTCTACTGGTTAGTATAGGAGTAGGCAGAGGAATCTCTCCATACGAGAAAATGAGATATTTTTCATTTGTTGATTTCATGAATAAGAAGGACAGGTCACAGGAAGGTTACAGGCAAGCTACAGTCAGACTACAGGTTTGCTAAAGAAAAGTTGCACAGGCCAGATGACTCCATGCCCAATGCTAAAGGCTACTGAAACTACTAGGTTCTTGGAAACCTCACAGGGAGGTCTCCATCCCAGTTGGAGCCAAATGTTAGCTCTCAAAATGAATCCGTCACCATGGTTGCATTTTGTGGTTGATAGCATGGCTATTAGTAGTTTTCTCAAATTGGTTTTTAGTGTTTCTAGTTGCAAGACTTAGCTTTTGATTTTTGTCTTAGAAATAAGATGACCCATAAAGGTCTTCTCTTTAAAATTTTCATAAAATGTTTTCAAAAGCTAATGCGTGCTTAAAAGATGATGGTTAGATGGTGAAAGTAGCGACTTTAAACAACTAAGGAGCATTTCTCACAGGTCGTTAGCTGGTGAAAGCATGGATTTTCAAACATCCAAAGAGCATTTCTCACAGGTTGTGCGCTGGTCAAAGCGACAGTTTTCAATAGCCAAGGAGCACTTCTCATGGGTTGTGCGCTGGTGAAAGCGGAGATCACGTGCGTTTTATCCACGTTGTAAAAAATCTAATGATGATATGTTCATCCCACGTCATGTAATCAAGAATGATGCACTGGTGAAAGCGGACAATCAGGGAAACTCGAGTTGCATGTCTAAATCAGATTGCAAAGCGGATCTCGTTCAATAATGCATGCTTCACAATCATGGCGTCGAAAATGGAAAATTTGAACCCATCATCCCAGGTACAAGAACAATACTACATGGTTGGTGACATCAAATCGCCGCATCATTTCCCCAACACACATCACCCACAATTGTATGGTAAGTTTTCAATGTTGAAAAACAGAACAGAGTATTTTCACCAGCGCAAGACCTCACCCAAATAGCATATCGCAATGTTTGGTGTGCAGAATCATTTGGGGTTTTGAATTTGAAATGGCAAGAAGACGCGGTGGCTCTTTGTTGAGAAAAGAATTGGACAGTCTATCCTTCCTGTTAGCGACCAAAAATTCATTGGCATTTTTGAAAGAATGATTCTTAGACTTGCAGGGAACTTTTCAATCCCTTCTCGAGCTCCAAAGGAAGATTTGAAAACACCATTGAAAATCTTAGGATTTCTAGATGTCGATTGACTATTCAGGCATGAAAAACGGATTTTCTATGACCGAGAAACTTGATTTTGAAAAATCTGCTCTTTTCACCAGCTAATTCACCGAAAATTTTACTAGTTAGCTGGTGAAAGCGTCGCCTTTCACCAGCTTAGGAGCAGATTTGTCGGTAAACAAGCTGGTGAAAGCCTTTCACGGCCATAATGTTACAATTTTCACCCAGATCATAAATTTTTGCATGAGAATCAATTGAAACCTCTTCTAAGGCTTTATTAATGAATTATCAAATATATCTAATCAGCCACTTTTGGAAAATGAAGAGAAGAAAAGGTGTCCAAATGTCATTTACCATCTTTAAAAGAGGCAGAATTTCAGGGTTTTGGGAGCCACATCACATAATTCGAATTTCATTATCAGATTATCAAACCAGAGAGCCTTGGGAGGCTGAACTACACATCATTAGATTTCAACCACATTTTGAGGTGCCAGCAAGATGAAGTTTGTTACTTATTTATAGCAAAGAATGACATGTTTTTCTAGGTGGCATTTTTGGCTTTATCTTTCAGCGTTTGAAGATTTTTTTCCTTGTCATCACATTGAAGGATGTCGAATACTCTTGTAGCTATCGAAGACTTCAGTTTAGATATGGTTTGATTTCCTTTAATAAAGGATTTGTTCTTTAGAGTTTACAATTAGTTTTATGCTATGTTATTTTTAGTATCCTAGATCCCTTTTCATAGGATCTGATCTATACATTGTAAAGGCTATAAAGCCCAGGAATTCAATCTAAGTAGAGGTTTGATTTCAGATACTTGATATACTATGATTGTAAGAAGACTTGAAGGATGATACAAAGATAGATTTCTCTCTTCTACAATATCAGATTCCTCACCTGTCTCTCTCTGTTTTATGTAAATTGTTTAAGCTGTAGTGACTGTCATCTCACCAGTCAGCTCATAATTTATTTAAAATTGCTTTACATAGTTAAATAAGCCCTACAGATTGTATTTGGCGTGTTAGCTCTGTCTTCTCACTCACTTAAGATTTGTCATCTGATTATTGTTTTATGAGATCTCTGTTCATTTGATTAGCCATTTATGGTCTGAGTACTCAAGTTATGATTTGTTATCTCATTGATCCACCTATAAAATACCAAAAAACATTATTTCTAAGTTACCAAGCATCCTTAGCTTACAACCTTAAGGAGTTTCTTGGAGCATTTCTCAAGCACGCGTTAGCTGTTGAAAACATTTTATGAAAATTTTAAAGAGAAGACCTTTATGGGTCATATTATTTCTAAGACAAAAATCAAAAGCTAAGTCTTACAGCTAGAAAAACTAAAAACCAATTTGAGAAAACTACCAATAGCCATGCTATCAACCACAAAATGAAACCATGGTGACAGATTCATTTTGAGAGCTAATAGATTGCAAATCCAAATGAAGATTTCATGGTCTGCACTGATGCATGCAAAGAAGAACTGAGAGGGGTCCTTGGTTAGAATGGATTCGTAATTTGTTATGAATCCAGAAAGTTGAAAGAGCACGAAAGGAACTATGCATCTCATGATTTGGAATTTGGATTTGGCATCCATAGTACACGCTCTAAAGAAATGGAGGAATTACCTCATGGGAAGGAGATTCGAAATGAGGATAGACCATAACAATCTGAAGTATTTGTTTGATAAGCCAACCTTGAATGTTAAGCAAAGTAGGTGGTTGGAGTTTCTCTGTGAGTACGATTTTGATATTAAGCATATCAAAGAGAAGGAGAATAAAGTAGTTGATTCACTCAACAGAAGAGTACATGAATTACATGCTACAACCATTAGCATGTACCGAACATATATAAAGGGCAAAATTTTGAAAGCTGCAAGTGTAGATTTGCAGTACATGGAGCTAGTAGAAATGGTACAACAAGGTGAGATGCCACAGAAAGTGGAAAATTATAAATTGGAAATTGATGGAATACTTCAGTATAAAGACATGATTTATGTACCTAATGTCGAGGACTTGAAATGTATGATTTTTCATGAAATGCATAATTTTCCTTATGCAAGGCACCCTGGATATCAGAAAACCATGGTTGCAGTCAAGAGCCATTATTTTTGGCCAGGTATGAAGAAGGATATTGTTGAATACATCGCCAGATGTATGGAGTTACAGAAGGTTAAAGCTGAGCATAGGCACCCAACAGGGTGGCTGCAAGCTTTACCCATTCCTAGGTGGAAGTGGGAAGTGGCGACAATGGACTTCATCATAGGATTGCCCAGAACAGACAAACAACATGATTCAATTATGGTGTTGGTGGACAAGCTTACGAAAGCTACCCATTTCATTACATTAAAGACTACTCACAAGGTAGTGGATGTTGCTAACATCTTTGTTAAGGAAATAACATGATTGTACGGAATCCCTAAGACAATTGTGTTTGACAGAGACACTAAATTTACTTCAAATTTCTGGAAGGGGTTGTTCAAAGGATTTAGAATGAATCTGAAATTTAGCACAACTTATCATTATGAGTATGATGGACAGACAGAGAGGGTGAACAGAGTAATAGAAGACATACTAAGGATGTATATGATGGACAAACCATCGAAATAAGAAGACTACCTACATTTGGTAGAATTCACCTACAACAATGGGTATCAAGCATCATTGAAGATGAGCCCATTTGAAGCACTTTATGGAAGAAAGTGAAATACTCCAGTAAGATGGGATAATCCAGTTGATAGTGCAGTAGTTGGGCCAGATTTGCTCAAGGAAATAGAAGAACAAATGCTAAAAATTAAGAAAAATTTAAAGGTTACCCAAAACAGGTAGAAAAGTTATGCTGATAAGAATATAATCCATAGAGAGTATAAAGTGCGTGATCATGTTTTTATGAATGTAAAATCCAATAGAAGTTCCCTAAAGCTAGGAAACTATGCCAATTTGGCAGCCAGATTTTGTGGGTCATTTGAAATCCTAGAAAGGATTGGGTCAGTTGCATATATGCTTGCATTACCTGCATCCATGACTATACATAATGTGTTTCATGTTTCATTGATTAAGAAATATATACCTGATGCTAATCATGTAACTGATTGGAATGTGATTCAGGTGGAACAATAAGGTGTCCTGCAAGTGCATCATGCGCGCATATTGGATTGGAAAAGAAAACAGATCAGGAATCATGCCATAGGGCTTGTAAAGGTCTAGTGGACCTGGTACGGTCCTGAGGACGCGACATGGGAGCATGAGGATGTTATGCGGGCAGAATACCAGCATCTTTTTTAATATTTTGAAAATCTCGTTGATGTTGTGTAAAGAGTTGCACTGAGGACAATGCAAAAATAAGCGAAGGGGATTGTAATATCCCCTGGTAGTTCCCCAGTTACATTATGAATTGTAATCATGTTTATGAATTGTAAATCATGTATTGTAGGCTGGTGAATCAAGTATTGATAAGCTGGTAGACTTATGTGTTTATTAGGCCGGAGAGCCTAAGTGTTAAAGGCTAGGAGCCTGCTTTTGTATATGTAATATGCAGAACATTAATAAAAATATAAACATTGATCCGTGCAGACTGACCACGAAGAAAGAGTGATGGGGGACTAAGCTTCCACAATGTGGGTAAGGGAAAAGGGGCTGAAAGGTTGGAAAGAGAGGCTAAGTGTTGATCCTATGGGCTAATCTTAGGGGCTTAAGTCCTTAGGAATAATAATTTATTATTATTCCAAAATCTATGTGAAATGTATGTTTTTATTCTAAGTTCCTGGAAGGGGGAACGTGTGCAAAACGAGAACACATTCTGATGGAGTGCATGCAGCCTCATGGGCGACATGTGTCGACCCAGGCACATGCAATTTAATTGAAGAATTGATCCAATATGGGGGATGGTCCTCCATTTTGTCGTTCTCTATCTAAACTAAGGGATCTTTGCGTCTGAGTTCCGTAAGCCTCACACAGCTCTGAAAAGTAAAGCCTATGATGTTTTCTTGAGAAACGGATACACCTCTATCTGAACTGTTGAGTCTGTGTTCAACCTCTACGTGAATTTCTTATCACACATCCTCCAAATGGGTGTTACCTGAACCGTGTTTTGTTTTAGTGGCCTGTTGTTGTTTCTTGTTTCCACACCCCATTTTTTATTGCTGATGTTGTTATCTTGCACTTGTGGGAATTGAATTGGGAACTGGTGGAAAAACTGGGTTGTCAGGCCCGTGGTAGAAGAGATAGGTTGTCAGGCCTAAGAAAATCTCTCTCCAGGTGAGAGAGTTTGTTGGGAAGTGGTTTTCTCCCGGAGTGAGTCCAGCACCAGCTACGGTGCTCTGAGAATTCCTAATTCAGCCTATTGTCAAGGCCCAGAGGGGAGGTGAAGCATTAATGGACTGTGCTTGTGAAGGTGTATACTCCCGGGCGGAACATGCATGTGGGGAATGAGATTCCGTGAGTAGTGGGAGTAAGAGGGCTCCTGGAGGGAATCCTTCCAATGGCTCTATGCAGTTTTCCTGTAACCTCACCCTAGTCTAGGATTCGCTTTCCTTGGGTGGAGCTTAGTCCTAGCTCGGGGGTGACCCACTGCTGAGCGTGATGAACAACGTGGTCTAAGGTTGGGAGGTTTGTGGAAGGTCTGCATGCGATTGGTGGAGTTACTACAGTTTCAAAGATAAGCATATGCATGTGTTTAATTTCGATAAAAATGCATGTCTGTGATTCTTGCAATATTATCATGTATTCCATTGCAATGATATTTATTGTTAATTCCATTAATTCTGTATGTTATCAGTAATTATATGTTTACTCTGTGTTAAGTCATTTAAATTCATTTAAATGCATACTACATAAGTCTGAGAATGTTTCTGCGTAGCAGCGTTGCCCGACAAGTGGGTTGATGGTTGGGGACGTTACAACAACCTTGTAGTGATCTTGGATATCATTTACAACACACCTTGACTTAGCAACTTCCACCTTTAAATCATTATCAATAATTGTGGAAATAGATATTAATTTTTTTTTTATGCCAGGAACATACATCACATTATGAATCTATTTCATTTGTCTATCATGTAAGTTCACAATTATTACTCCGTGGCCTTGAACTTTATGTGACATGTTATCTCCTAATTATAAATGTGTTCCATCAATATTCTCATAATATTCATCATACCATTCTTTATTACAAGACATATGGGTTGAGGCACCAAAATCAATAAACCAAGCATTATCATCATCAGTTTCAGCACACATTGCGGCTTCATAAATAAAAAACTTAAGATTTTTAAATCCATCACTAACTGAAGTGTCTTTATGCACAAAATCTCCATTATGTCTTTTGTATCTTTGTTTGGACTCGTGATTCTTTCTCTTAAAACAGTCTTTAGCAAGGTGCCTTGGTTTGGCACAATAATCACATTCAATATTTCTCTTAATATAAGTATCGTATTCCATATCTTTTTGTTCTTCTTTAACCCGCTTATGTTTTTGTCCCACGGTTTACCTCTATGTTTACCTTTTGATATCAATTCCAAATCTGAACTATGAGAGTCCACATCATAATTCTTCATCATCATCTCATCAAAAGTAGGGGGCTTTGGCCTCTCTAAAGTGCTGAAATAAATACTTTATAATATTACACTAAACCTTTCAATGTGATGGTTACCAAATCAGTACTAGATACTTTTTCACCAATGTCACTCAACTTATCATTGAATCCATTTTAATAGAAAAACGCTGAGTTTTCAAAACTAAGATACTTTTTCACCAATGTCACCCAACTTATCACTTAGATCTTTGATACTAGAAATGAAGAAATGAAGTTGATTATAATTTCATTTGCTGAATCCATTTTAATAGACAAAAGCTTAGTTTTCAAAACTAAAATACGGTTTGCATTAATTTCATACAAACTTTTGAGCATGTATGATGTTTCTTTGGAGGTTTTGCACTCTCTGATGTGAGGAAGTATGTTGTCCTTTACCTACATTCGCAGCAGCACCTTAGCTTTCATTTCAAGTTTATCCCAATCTGGAGGGGGTAGCAACGGGTTTGGGCTCAGCACAATTGACCATGGATTATATGCTTCCAACACAGTGATTAACTTAAACTTCAAATTAACGTAATTTTCTCCATCCAATTTAGTCAGTTCATTTAATTATGAATGTGCAAGAGGATTAGCAAGTTGTAGCTAAAGAATAAATTTTCCTTTCTACGCTGGGTCACACGATGGCTTCAAAGCACCGGTCGCTTTTTTTCAGCGATCCAAATTCTGGTGCCTACTCCCTCTCCGGGAAGAAAACACAGCCTCCAGCGACTTGCTGCAAATCTACAACCACATGTCAGCCTCAACACAACTCATACGGCATCCAATTTAAGCCTTACACAGAACTCGTACGACAGCGAATTCAACCTCACAGCTATGGGCGGCTCCTTCACGTTGCTTCTTTAAGGATCTTCCACTTCATACAAAAAATAACGCAACAATGTCCTTACACACAATAATTTCCTCACGATCTTGGGAATAGTCTTTCTCTCACGATAGGCAGTGGCTTCTTCTTCGTTCCACACGGACTTCAGGAAGCCTCAACTCTGATACCAACCCAAAATCGAGAATTTAGACACAACAAAATATAGACTCAAGAAGTTCACACAATTCTCCAAGTGAGACCATGCTCACACACATTATATTAATCACAGAAATTAATTACATTTTATCACTGAGAGCTCACATAACCAACTTGGACCAACCTCCTATAGATCTGAAACTGAAACCACTAACACACTGAACTTCAAAAAGGCACACGACAACTCAATAACAAATCTCCTAATTTCAACATTATTCCAACATATAACTCACTATAAACTTATAGTGACAACATCAATATTACATTATTCCAACATCTCCTAATTTCAACATTATTCCAACATATAACTCACTATAAACATATAGTGATAACATCAATATTACATTATTCCAACATATAGCTCACTATATACATATAATAAAAAGATAAATATTAATTTAACTAATTTGAGGCATAACATTTAATAGAAAATTAAAGCAATGAATGTTCTGAAGTCATCGTACATAAAAATAAAAAATAAAAAAAATGAGGATATGTTATAGGTTCGGGGAGATGTACATTTGTTTTATTTTGTTTCTTTAATTATAATATTGTTTGGGATATATTGTTTTCATTTTAGAAGATGGGCAATATTGTGGGTGCATTCTCTTTGAAGAGAACGCCGAGGCTATCATATCAGGCCTCCCACTTTAACTGGAAAGCATCCCGTCTTTCCTACTAATTTAAGATTGAAACCTACTAATTTAAGAATGAAACCACAGAAGGGAAATATGCTTCCTGCAATCGCTGAATATGATTCTCTTTGCCAAGAATGAACTGTGAATCACAGAAGGTGAGTGTTGTGGACCTTTGTGAAGCTGCTGGAGTGGTGAGGATGTGCTGCTCAAAAACAGAGTGTGAACGGGTTGCTGTTGCTGAAAAAGGAAGGGCAGATGATAGTGTTATCATGAGGATTTATCCATGTTGCTGAAGAAGAACGTACTGGAGCAGTAACAAAAAGTATTTGAATCGCACGAGCTTTGAGAATCGAAAGAGATGGCACAAAATGTGAGTGAGCATCCCAATCTGCTATTTCCAAATCTTTGATGAAGGGCAAGGGGGAAGTTGATATTGTCGCACATCGCTGTGGTGTTGATCCCTTGGACTGTGTTAAATATAATGTAACTTCAACAGGCTGACTGTACATTGCCAGCTGTCCTGGCCAACTGTACTTTCTATTCTTGTTTTGCTTGAGCCTATTTAGCTTAGCTATTTCCCTTTGCATAGTACTTCTTCATAGAGTTCTTCATTAACTCTTCTCATTGTACTTTCTTCATATATTCTAATATACTGTTTTCTGTTCTATTATTTTCTCTCTGCATCTCTTGCTTCACAATTTATCATGGTATCAGAGCTATAGTAGTAAGCCTCTTCACAGAGGCTGGAGAGAAACACGATCCTCAAACAACGCAGAGCTTACACGGATCTTGAGATCACGCGACACAGACTTTTCACAAGGCTTGGAGAGTTGTCCGTACTACTCTCAAACGATCATCGTAGGAAGCTTGCAGAGGAAGCAGAGCGTACAACGCTCGAAAGATCAAGAAAGAAGAGAGTGCAGAAGAAGAAACTTTAAAGATTCTTGTAATTTTCAAGAATCATCAAAGAATTCACGAAGAAGAGCTTCAGAAGGCAGAAACGTTGAAGATTTCACGGAATTCGTTCAAATTTGTGAAAGATTGTTGCAGAAGGCATAATTGTTTAAAGATTTTTGGAAATCGCTCACATCTATCGAAGATTGTAACAAACAATGTCAAGCTTTAAAGAATCTGTGTATTTCTTTCAAATCTTTGAAAGATTCATGAATCTTTCTTCCACAGAAGCAAAGAACGCATCTCATGTGCAAAGAACAGCCACTGAGGCCGTAAGATTTGTCCTGCGAACAGATCCAGAGTGGGAAACCAGTTCAGAAGGGATGAAGAGACTGCGGAAAAGGTGAAAGAGTTTCAACCGTTAGATCTTGCACAGAGGACTGATAGTCGTTGGATCAACGAGAAAGCGCACGAGGTTTAGTCCTCTGGAGCACACATGAGAAATTTCTGACTTGTGAAGTCACGAAATCTCGACATCATCTGGACCGTCCATCAAGAGACATGTGGCGAGATCTCGACATTTCGTTGACTCGCAAGGTGTAAAGTTCAGAAGACTGGCGTGAGAATTCGTGAATCGTGAAATCACGAGTCATTTTGTACCATTGGATCGAGATAGATCGTGAGCCATCGATCTTATCCCATCGCAAAATCGGGGATCGGGAATTGGACAAGCGAATGAGACTGCTCTACAAAACCCCGATACATGAAATCCCGACATCACGTATCGCGAAATCCTGAGAGGATTGTGAGCCATCCATCTCAGAGGACAGGTGGCAGCAGATCCAAGCCATCACTCCATCAGCATTTCGAAGTTCGGGATATCGGAGGTCTTGTTGACGAAAGACACTCCACGGCGAAAGTCGTGAAATCGCGATTCACGAAATAGCAATAAGATCACAGCCGTCCATTTGTTTGGACACGTGGCGGACATCGAGGAAACTATCGGCATCTCGACAATCGGGGTTCTCAGTTGACAGGGAATTTGGAGTCGCAAGTCGCGAAATCACGAAACGACGAGAACCATCCATCTTGAGGGGATGTGTGGTGTAAATCTGAGGGCTCCGAAAAAGTCCCGAAAGGGGAGAGTCCATAGACACATCGAGATTCGATAAATCGTGAATCCTAAGGATAAGGGATCAGGTTTCTTTATGGTGAAAACCCCGTAAACGATCGAAGCCGTCCATTTTGAGGAGACACGTGGGTGAGATCAGGAGAGTCAATCGACACACCGAGGTTCGGTGTTTTGCGGATCCTGGAGACAAGACGTCCGGAACATATCAAATCGCGAATTTGTGAGGAGAATTCAGGACCGTCCACTATAGGAGGATGCGTGGCGGAGATCAAAGAAATCGGGAAATTTCCCGAAAGGAAAGGTCATCCATCGTGAAAATGAGAATCAGGAAATCGGGGATTCCATGGACAAGAGGTCCAATGCATTTTGACCTTCAAAACCCCGAATCTCGATAAGAGGTTTGACCATGGTATTATGAGTTCTGGGGACTGTCAGATCATAGGAAGACCTGGACCATTGAATTGTCCAAAGGCGAATTTCTCATTTCGGCAATATTTAAAGACAAAGAACCAGAAAATCCCATAGCGCTTTAACATCAAGGCACGTGGTCACATTGCATGGTGACTAAGGCCAAATTCGAGGCCGATAAGCTCTCTTCGACCATCGACAAATCGACATTTCGGCGATCGGAGGTTGGTGAGACAAGAGATCGGAGGACTTGTATAACGAAGTCCCGACGTCAGAATTGCGAAACCAAAAACTCGCAAAATCTTGAACGCGGAGTTCTGAAGTCACTACAAATTATACGTAGGAGACAGGTAAGTAAGAATTTTGTTTCTATTTTGTTCATTTTTTTTTTCAAAACAAATATGGCATCGTCTAGCAATTTAGGAACAACTCAGGGTCCAATTCTTCTTGGAAAGAACTTTGAGTTTTGGTCTCTTTGGATGAAATCCTTCTTGCAAGCACAAGAGTGTTGGAATCCAGTGGATCTTGGATATGTGGAACCGGATCTAGCATCCCTTTTTGCCATGACAAATCCGCAGAGAATTGCTCAGGCAACACTGAGGAACAAAGAAAATAAAGCGAAATTCTGGATTCAAAATTCTGTGGATGATTCGATTTTCTCAAAAATCACAGGCGTTGGTACTTCCAAACAGGACTGGGACATCCTTAAATCTTCCTACCAAGGAAATGACAGGGTCAAAACAGTTAAACTGCAGACCTTGAGGATGCAATTCGAGACTTTAAGGATGACAAAATCTGAAAATGTGGATCAGTTCATGACCAGAGTCATGGGCATCGTGAACCAGATCAGATTGACTGGTGAAACCATCACTAATCAATGCATTGTTGAGAAAATTCTCAGAAGTTTACCAAATAAATTCGAAATGGTTGTAACAACAATCCTTGAATCCAAGGATCTGTCAAGTTTTTCAACAGATGAATTAATTGGTTCTTTGGTGACACATGAGACTAGACTTCATCTCACAGATGAGTCAATCTCCAATGCTTTCAAAACTCAATTCTCCTTCAACAGAGGGAAAGGCAGAGGAAGAAGTAGAGGTCACCAAGGAAGAGGGAGCAATCAAAGTAACCCTCACTCCAGTGGAGGTAACAGACAAAAATATCCGAATCAAAATTTCCAAGGTCAAAGACAATAACAACAAAATGAACATCTGAATTTCCAGCCTCAAAGAGGCAGAGGGAGAAGATCAAATGAAAAAACAATTATACAATGCTATTACTGCAAAAAGTATGGGCACTATGAATCTGAATGCAGGAAGAAGCAAGCAGATCAGCTCTCAGGCAGAGCACATGTGTCAAATCACACGAGAGAAAACTCAGGAGGTATGTTTCTTTCGTGCCACAAGACTGAACAACAACCCAAATATATCTGGTTGCTAGATAGTGGATGCAGCAATCACATGAAAGGTAACAAAGAATTACTTTCAGGCATTGATTCTTCAATCTCATCTGATATTACACTAGGAAATGATTATTTAGTCAAAGTTCAAGGAAAAGGAATTGTTCCTATTCTTACTAAACATAATGTAAAGAAAGACATAAACAATGTCTATCATGTTCCATATCTGAAACATAATTTTCTAAGTGTAGGACAGCTCATTGAACATGGCTATAAAGTACTTTTTGAGGGAGCATTTTGCAAGATATATGACAAAATCCCAAGCAGAAAATTGATTTCTGAAATCCATATGACTCAGAATAGGATGTTTCCCCTTACACTTAGAACTGCAAATCTGATTCAACCATATGCACAGAGTGCATCTACCCTGAATGAAACTATGGTTTTGCATACAATATTTGGACATCTACCATTTCAGAGTCTAACTCTTCTTCAGAAGCACTCCATGGTCAAAGGTCTACCTATCTTTAAAGATAAAATTCCCCCATGTGAGTCTTGCATACTTGGAAAGCATAAGAGAACTAGTTTTCCACAGTCTTCCAATCAAGCCAAACAACATCTTGAACTTGTTCACACTGACCTATGTGGACCAATGAAAACAGATTCAATAGGTGGTAGCTTTTACTTTCTAACATTTATTGATGATTTCAGCAGAAAAATATGGATCTATTTTCTTAGACACAAGTCTGAAACATTTGAAAAATTCAAAGAATTCAAGGCAGAAGATGAAAAACAGAGTGGCAAATATATCAAAGCACTCAGATCAGATGGAGGAGGAGAATACAACTCCAAAGAATTTGCAAATTTCTGCAAATCACAAGGCATTATCATGCAAACAACAGCCATGTATACTCCACAACAGAATGGAGTGGCTGAAAGGAAAAATCAGACAATAATGAATATGGCAAGAACACTTCTTAAAGAGAAAAGTTTGTCAAATAGGTTTTGGGCTGAAGCAGTAGCATGCTCAGTTTATCTCCTCAATAGATCTCCAACCACCAAACTAAAGCTAAAAGTCCCTCAAGAAGCATGGAGTGGGACAAAGCACAATGTAGCACATCTAAGGACATTCAGATGCATAGCATACACTTACATACCTTTTGAATTAAGGAAGAAACTTGATGACAGAAGTGAGAAATGTATTTTCACTAGATATAGTGAAACATCTAAAGCTTATAGGCTTTATAATCCAATCACCAAGAAATTAATTCTCGGCAGAGATGTAAAATTTCTGGAAAATCGATTCTGGAATGATTCAAAAAATCAGCAAATGGACAGTCAAAATCCATTGCTACCAAGTTGTAAAAACGCAGACAATTCAGGACAACAAGTACCTCAAACCATTCTTCCAAGATTGCAAGTACAAAGACAACCTGAACACTCACAGGATAACTCAACTTCCAGCAGAGAATCATTCTCTGAACCACAAAATCAGAGAACTCGAAGTTTGAGAGAAATCCATCAGCAGTTGGATGACTTTGAACAACACAATCTTTTTTCTTTAATGTCATGTCATCCTACATATTTTAAGGAAGCAGCTAAGGAGCCACATTGGGTTCAAGCCATGAACCAAGAAATTGACTCCATTGAGAAGAACAAGACATGGGATCTTGCTGATTTGCCAATTCATAAGAAGAGTATTTGTGTCAAGTGGGTTTACAAAACTAAACTCAATGAAAAAGAGCAGATTGAAAAACACAAGGCAAGACTTGTTGCCAAAGGATTCTCACAACAACCTGGTACTTATTATGGTAAAAACATTTCTCCAGTAGCAAGATTAGACACTGTAAGGACTCTATTGGCCATAGCATCCCAACACAAATGGAAAGTATACTAGATGGATGTCAAGTCAGCATTTCTAAATGGTCTTTTAGAATAAGAATTTTATGTCGATCAACCGCCTGGATTTGAAGTCCAGGACTAGCCAGCCAAAGTATATTGGTTGAAGAAAGCCTTGTATGGCTTAAAACAAGCTCCAAGAGCTTGGTACAACAGAATTGACACTTATCTGATCAAAAGTGGTTTCAGCAGAAGCCAAAATGAGCCAACTCTTTACACCAAAATGGATCAGCACAGTAAAATTTTGATTGTATGTTTATATGTTGATGACATGATCTATACGGGAAATATTGAGTTAACAAATTTTAAACATGCCATGCAATCTGAGTTTGAGATGAAAGATCTTGGACTAATGGAATATTTTTTAGGGATTGAGGTTCATCAATCATCCAAAGGCATTTTTGTCTGTCAGAAATAGTATGCAGCAGACATCCTCAAAATATTTCGCATGGAAGAATGCAATCTAGCAGAAACCCCCATACCACTAGGCACAAAATTGAGTAAGAAAGATGAAGGCCCTATAGTGGACTCTACCCTGTACACAAGTTTAGTAGGCAGTTTGTTGTGTCTTACAACAACTAGGCCTGACATTATGTATGCAGCCAGCCTTGTTTCCAGATTCATGGAATCCCCCAAAGATTCTCATTGGAAAATGGCGAAACGAATTTTGAGATATGTTGCAGGAACTCTCAATTTCGACTTATGGTACACTACATCTGATAGTAATCAACTTTCTGGTTACACAGATAGTGATTTTGCGGGCAGCCTAGATGACAGGAAAAGCACATCTGGACATGTTTTTCAGACTGCTCTCTCTTCATATTAGGGTACTGGGAGAGGAGGCCTGGATGTGCTAAGTGTCCTAAATTTGTGAGGAAAAAAAGTATAAGTTGGTGCATACATCCACTGTGCACGAGGCTCTTTCAATAGAGAAATTAATGCATGGACTTTTGAACTATTTTTGGATACTATATCTGGCTTTACTTCATTCTCATCAACAACCTTTGGTGAACTAAAAAGGTCAAATTCTACAAGTTGATTACAGTACAATCGACATTGTGGCTGATGTTTCAATGGTTTCTTGATGCATTTCTGGTAAAACACATGTGAACCGATGGTTATGATGGCTTCTAACGGTGGTGATAAACAAACTAGAAAGTCAAAGTTATCTCCAACTTTGAAAATGGATAGTAGTTGTTGGAGCCAATTCAGATGGCATGAAGCATTTTCTATTCTCAAAGCCTTTTTTTTTTCTGTCCCTAATGATGGATGGGTGGAGTGTCTACTTGGTTTTGTTTCGAAAATTCACACACAATTAAATATCCAGAAAAAGCATGCACAAATCCACACACAGACATGCATCATCACAAATTTGGCAGATCCCTAAAGTTCAATGAATAACTAAGTTCAATGAATGACTAAAGAAAAATTATTTAGTACATTGCCTGAATTAACCACTCTTCTGTCTCCTTTTTCCATGCCATTGTAGAGTTTACAATCTTCATAGGATAGTTCTACTAGATGGATCGGCATATATTTAGGGAGAAGTTCCACTGTGCTCTACCTATTGATTTTCATATCTTTAGTCCTATTAAGAGCAACATGATCTCCATTAAATCCTGCAATTGCAAACAACCCCTGTCATTGCCTTGAGATAGTGGGATTTGAACTAAAGTGTTCCAATAGGATTTTATTGAAAAAGGTTCAAAACGCAAGACTACCATCTACGTAAGCAAATAAAATGTTGTTTTTTTGAATTGGAGTACCCGTAGCTGCTCACCTCCTTTCAACATTCAAAGTTATTGCTACTTTGGTTGGTTTACTAGCAATATTGTTTTTATGGAATGCACTTCATCAAGAATTACTCTCAACCACTTCATCTCCTTAATAGGTGAGCTTAGACGAGTTAATCTTGAACCAATATGTCAAAACAATATCAAATTTAGAGCTCTCATTCGCTTCCTTCATGTGGTCACCACAATGGTATAGAAAAACTTCCACGCTTCCCCGTTTAATGTTTTCCTAAAGATGTTTTATGCAATGTGCTTTGTGTCGGTGCTCTCCCATTGAAGGGAAGGAAAGGCCAGGTTCAATATAGATAATAAGGTATGTAACCCTAGGTGTGTATGTGTGCATTTGAAGCATGAGTTGAGTTGAAGGATCTATGCAAGCTTATTTATGGACTAGATAATCAATCAATTAGAATAGAATAACAATATACTAAATACTAAATGATTAAATCACAATATCATAGAAAGAAGAAATAATTGTAATTGCACAAAAAGGTTGTGTTCATTGTGATCAACCTTGATCTTTATAACAATACATAGCCTCATAGAACAAATAGTTAGCTACTCTTGATTGAATGCTTACAACAATTGATTTTAGAAAACTACTCATGCATTTTGCATGCATTATTTAGTCATACAATCTATATCTGAATACTAACTGACATAAAATAAAACTGTACATAGATTGCATCATGTCAGATGATTGACAAGATTGCATCAATTACCAACATACTCCCCCTTGATGCTAAGAGGGCTCACAATCTGATCTCAAAGTTTCAAAAAATAGACTTTAGCAACTCCCTTAGTGAAAATGTGTGCAAGTTGTTCTTGGGTCTTTATATACATTAGTTCTACTTCGTTCTTTTGCACCAAATCTCTAATGAAATGATACTTTGAATCAAATTGTTTTGTCTTGCTATGATGGACTGGATTCTTGGCCAATTTGATGGCACTAGTGTTATCACAAAATATCACTGTAGATTGAATTTGCTTCTCTCCAATTTCTTCTAGAACTTTTCTAAGCCATAATGCTTGTGTACCTGCTGCGGTGACTGCAACATATTCTGCTTTTGTGGATGAAAGTGCAACTATACTTTGCTTCTTTGATATCCAAGTAAGCATCCCCAAACCAAAAGAGAAACAATTACCAGATGTAGACTTTCGATCATCCAAACTACCTCCCCAATCAGAATCACTAAATCCAACAAGATTAAACCTTTTAGAAGTGTAGTAATGAATACCAAAATTTAGAGTTCCTCTCACAAACCTCAAAATCTTCTTGGTTGCCTTCATATGTATTTCAGATGGATTTGTCATGTATCTTGAAACTACAGAAGCTGAATAAGCAATATCAGGTCTTGTGTGGGTTAGAAACATCAAAATTCCAACAATACTTTTGTATGTTGCCTCATCAACTATTTCAGCACCATCATCTCTACACAGCACAATTCCATGAGCAGTTGGAGTGGAGGATGGTTTACTATCTACCATATCAAATTCTTCAACATATCTTTTGCATACTTTGTTTGACAAATGAAAATTTCATCCTCATTTTGATAAACCTCCATACCCATAAAATATTGCATGAGACCCAAATCTTTTATCTCAAATTCATTCATCATAGAAATTTTGAATTCATCCTTCATCTTATAACTACTACCCATATATAATAAGTCATCAGCATATAGACTTACGATAACAATACCATTACCTTCTTGTTTGTAGTAAAGTGTAGGTTCACTTTTACTTCTATTGAAGCCACTCTCCTGAAAATATCCATCAATCCTTGCATACCATGTTCTTGGTGCTTGCTTGAGGCCATATAAAGCCTTCTTCAACTTGTATACTTTATGTTCTTTTTCTTTCACTTCAAAACCTTGTGGTTGTTCCACAAACACTTCTTCTTCTAAGTACCCATTCAAAAAGGCACTTTTCACATCCATGTGATGAATGCTCCATTTCTTTTGAGCTGCTAATGAAATCATCATTCTAACAGTCTCTTGTCTTGCTACTGGTGCAAATGTTTCTTCATAATCAATTCCATACCTCTGTGTGAAGCCTTTAGCAACTAATCTTGCCTTGTGTCTTTCAACACTCCCATCACTATTGTACTTAGTCTTGTAGACCCATTTAGTACCAATCTTTTTCTTGTCATGTGGAAGTTTTGTAAGCTCCCAAGTAACATTCATGTGAATATAATCTATCTCTTATTTCATTTCTTGCAACCAAACCTCATTAGTACATGCATCTTTAAAACATGATGGTTCAAAATCACCCTTGGAAAGTAAAGAAAAATTTATTGCCTCACCTATTGGATTTTCTTCATGTGCTGGACTTTTACTCCTTTGATAAATGTCACTTAATCTTCTTACCTTCCTTGCATAACTTGAATTTGATGTTGGGCTTGCACTTGGAACTAAAGAATTAAATGAGGGGCTCTGGTGGATTTGTAGAACTTGGAACTGAAATATTAGTGGGTTTCTCATTATCAATATCATCAATAATATCCTTATCCAAAACATATTTAGACATATCATCATGGCATTTTTGATGACCATAAACTCCCCCTTAATAAAAAATTACATCTCTTGACACAACAATGCTATTAGTGAAGGGATTATACAACCTGTAAGCCTTACTTTGTTCACTATATCCAACAAAAATGCATACTCACTTTTTGGATCTAACTTTTGTCTCTTTTGATCAACTACATGGACATAGGCTACACAACCAAAGACTCTGAAATGATTAACATTCGGGTTTTTTTCATGCTAGGCTTCATATGGAGTCATCATATCAAGTGCACTTGTGGGAAATATATTGAGAATATATACAGATGTAGCAATTGCATCACCCCAAAAAGAATTTCTTAATCCCTTGGTTTGTAACATACTTCTTGCCATTTCCACCACTGTACGATTTTTCCTCTCTGCCACTCCATTTTTTTTAGGTGTGTAAGCAGTGGTGAGTTGTCTTTTGATGCCATTCATATCACAATAATTATGAAAATATTTTGAACAAAATTCTTCTCCACGATCAGTCCTTAAGCACTTGATTTTGCAACCTCTTTCATTTTCCACAAGGGCTTTAAACCTCTTGAATGTATCAAAGGCTTCATCCTTAGTATTCAAAAAATAAACCCAACACTTTCATGAGTAATCATCAATAAAAGTAATAAAATATGATGACTTACCCACACTCTTTGTTTGCGTAATACCACAAATGTTTGAGTGAACTAACTGAAGTGGATATTGGGCCCTCCATGCATTTCCTTTTGAAAATTTCTCTCTTGCATTATTTCCTTTAGCACATCCTTCACAAATATCCTTTTGTTCTTGAACCTTAGGCAAACCATCAACCAATTCTTTTGATGTTAGAAACTTGAGACTATGAAAATTCAAATGTGCATACCTAAGATGCCACAACCAACTTTTTTCTTCATATGCCATAATGGCAAGATGGTTGTTATGTTCTCCAAACATCAATAGGAACATCCTATTCATTGACATAAGAACAACTGTAACCACCCTATTGCCTATATTCTTATCATAAATTGTACATTGTTGTTTCTCAAACACCACCTTATGATTTTTCTCAGACAATTGGCCAACACTCAATAAATTATGCTTTAATTGTGGAGTGTAATAAATGTCTTTAAGAATTTTCATGCCATCTTTAGTATGGACTTCCATATCTACTTTTGTGGAAACCTCCAATGCTTTGTCATCACCCAGCTTTATCTTGGATTTGAAACTCTCATCCATTGTAGAAAATAGCTTCTTATTTCCTGACATGTGGTTAGAACACCCTGAATCTAAATACCAAATATCTTTAGTGCCATTTTCAGGTTTGTCGTAAGATAAAAATAAATTGTTTGAAGAGGCTTCAGCACCTTCTTGAGCATAATTAACACCTTTGTTATTATTACCTTCTTTTAATCTACAATCCCTTTCAAAGTGACCATACCTTTTACAATAATAAAACAGGATATTTCTTTTATGAAATCTGCCTCTGCCTCTTCCTCTTGAACTGCCTCTTCCTCTTGGATAATTCCGATTTTGACCTCTACCATGGCTTTGGTTTATTTTGTTTCTAGTGTTGGCATATTAGTTCATTGTAATTTGCAACTTTGAAGAAAAATATTTCTCACCACTTTATCCAAATGAATCTATCAATCTTTCTTCATGAGACATAAGAGATCCAACTAGGTGATCAAACTCAAGAGTAGACAAATCCTTTCTTTATTCAATGATTATGGAAACATGGTTCCACCTTGGTGTTAGAGACCTCAACACATTTTTAATCAAAACCTCTTTGTCCACAATTTCTCCAAGAGTAGCCATCTTATTGACTACATATTTTACTCTCACACAATAATCACTTACATTTTCATCTTCTTGCATCTTCAAATTCTCAAATTCTGTTTTCAATGTCTGTAGATTGACAACTTTGACTTGATCACTGCCTTGGTAAGATTCTTGTAGAGTCTTCCAGTCATCCTTTGTTGTCTTTACACCTGCAATTCTTGGAAACATGATTTTATCAAGATAAATTTGAATATGAAATAAAGCTTGAGCATTCTTCCTTATAGATTCCTTCTTAGCTACTCTATCATTTGCATTAAGAGTGGTCTTCTAGCTCTGCATAACCCATTTCTACAATCTCCCATAGATCTTTCCCTATCAAAAAGGTCATCATCTTGATGCACCAATAAGCATAATCACTTCCATTAAATTCTGGAATGGACAATGAATTAGAGTTTGACATGATTACCCTAAAACAACAACCAGCTCTGATACCAAATGAAGGATGTATGCAGGCCTATATATGGACTAGATAATAAATCAATTAGAATAACATAACAATATACTAAATACTAAATGATTAAATCAAAATATCATAGAAAGAAGAAAGAATTGTAATTGCACAAAAAGGTTGTGTTCATTGTGATCAACCTTGATGTTTATAACAATACATAGCTTCATAGAACAAACAATTAGTTTCTCTTGATTGAACACTTACAAAAAATGATTTTAGAAAACTACTCATGCATTTTGCATGCATTATTTAGTCATACAATCTATATTTTAATACTAACCGACATAAAATAAAACTGTAAATAGATTGCATCATGTCAGATGATTGACAATATTGCATCAATTACCAACATCAGTGACCCTACGCATGAATCACTCCACAAAAAATGGTATTGTGTAACCCTACGTGTGCATATGTGCATATGAAACATGAGTGACCCTCGGCATGACTCACTCCACAAAAAAATGGATTGTCCAACGGTTGGAAAAATAAAGGGATCTAGGTGGCCCAACTATTGTGTGTCAAGAAATGCAAAAAAATAGGTCATGCTAACTTGTTGAATATCATGGTAACATGGTGTGTCTTTTGTCATGGATGAGAAGTGCAACGTACTCAATATCCTCTGTGCATTTTGAGGATATGATGTTTCGCTCACTGCTATATTATTAACTAATTTCTATGAATAGGCATAACACTACAAATTTATGCAACTTAAATGAAACCATTCAAGTATTCAAAATTCAATAAATCACAAATGTGGGATAACATACGATGAAAATTAACTCAACCATGACATAATCATAAAAATTTAGTACTAAATTGAACACAATTCACATATACAATGAAGAACACTTATCTTTTTGGAATTGTTCGACTACAAAAGATGGACATTCCACCCAACCATAGGCTCTCTTTGTTGCACAAATTCTCTCTAAAACAAAGGACACTCTTGAACTAATGCTATGAATCCACAAGGGGAACATTCCTCCTACAGTTGGCTCTAATTTCTCTTATCACAGCCTAATTTTTGAGATAACAATCACCTACAACAATTCCCAATCCACAACTCTCTTCTCTGTTATCCTACAAAACCAAAGGAACATGATCCTCTTCTTTGTTTACAATTCCTTCAAGTTATCCCACTTCCCTCGAGACTCCAACAAAATCTATCCAAGAAATTGAATTATTAGCTATAGTGAATTTTCCTCAATTACAACTAATACAATTTAGTACAATCATAATTCTCTATAAATTTGTGGTTGTAGCTTCCATAATTCAAACTTGATCTACACACAATAGTTATCTTTAAGCAATTTCCCTAATTTCCCATGATGAATTCTTGATTTCTGGTGAGTTCATCTCTCTCTAGTAATCGAATGATAGTCCTATTCAAACTCTCCTCTCCCCTTGAGCCTTCAAAGTTGAACAACAATAATCACCATAATAATTTGTTTGCATGTAAAGGTACTACTTTCTCAACATACTTCTTGAAATATTTCTTGCTCAAAATACTTCTTGAACTATTTCCATGAAATTATACTCTCATCAATGTGATTATACTTCTTGAAATAATGCTTGCTCAAAATACTTCTTGAATTGTTTCCATGAAATTATCCTCTCATCAATGTGCTTAACTTGCATCAACTAATCCCACCAAATAAAAAAATTTCCCCTTTAGGTTGTGTTAGTAACATTTCTCGTCCGAAGCACAAGAGCGATCAGGTCTGCAAGTGGCACGATGAGCACCGAGCGCAGCTCACAGAAGAAATCCATTTCGGGCTTAAATCAAGTGAGTGAGCAGTCTAATTTCAAGCGGTCAGGATTCATCCAAAGGAACAGATCAACGGTTGGCGGGAAATTGCGGTTAACGAAGTTGCGTTGACTTTAGCGCAATGGATAGTGCCCATATTGTGTGCAGGGAAAGATAGCAACCGTCCATCCAGAGGACGCGTGGTGCGATATCTAGTCACATTGGTGTTTCGACATTCAAGAGTTCAAGGGGTGAAGGTTCCATGTTGTCCTATATCTCGAAACCCCGAACCTCGAAAGTGCCGAAGGCACCCAAAGTCGGGGCCACAGTGTCATGGAGCGATCTCAGTCGTTTATCCACAGGAGACACCTGGCGCACGATTAGGCTCCTCGCTGTTTCACCCATCGCGATTTCAAGGCGCAAGGAGCAGCTCCGTCATATTCCCAATGCACAAGGTGCCAGGAGTTTTTAGGACCCGGGCCCACAGCATCACTGAATGAATTCAGGACCGTCAGATCTAGAGGGACGCATGGCACTAGATTAAGCCATCTCGACGTTTCGCTCATCGCAATTTTAAGAAGCAGGGATCAACCACTTCCTATTCAAGAACGTCGAAAGTGCCTTTGAGAGTAAACACAGGGTCACAACCCATGGTCACTTGGGAAAGAGAAGAGCTGCACAAGAAGGGCCTAAGGCATTGTGTTTGTTCACAGAAGGGATCATCGCAGTCTCCAGGTGCCATCAGATTCGACCTCGATACTGGTCTTCGCTTGGATTAAATGAAGGCAAGAAGGGGTGGTTGAAACCTCTCCTCATTCATTAAGTGTGAGGTATGGAGGTTTTGGCAAGCGGTCTGCTCGAGAGGGTCCTGTGTACCCATTTTTTCCAGAGAAGCCATGCCAAGTTCTCAAGTAGTCGGAGGAGGTCTGCACATGCTAGCTCGACACTTAATGGCTCAGCTACTCCCCTTGCAGGAGCCATGCGTAGCTAAGGTGATGTCTGACAAAGAATATCCGCCCAAATTTGGCTGAAGGGACACCAAGCCTTGGATGACTGAGTACACCAATGTTAGGCGATTTTCTCTGAGTATATAAACTCAGTATTTGTATATTGTAATCTATGGATGGTAGAGAAAAGCTCCCGATTGTAAAGTTTTAGCATAGACTCTAGTTCTCTGGTTATGTATTGGTATGTAAGATTTCTTGTTTAATAACAGACAGTCTTCTCACTCCATCTAGTTTTCATCTCATACTGAGAGAGTTTGTGATCGATTGATTCGTGTGAATGATTGCAATTATGTTATGATAAAGGATTTATCGTTGCATTGTTGTATTCTCCAATTTTCTGCATTTGAATGTAAGAAGATCTTGCGCTTAGATGTTTTACCCTACAGTGTATTAGGAACCTGATGTTTACAACAGACCTCTGCTTTTCTCTTATACAAGTCTTCCCTCTACTCACCCTTGCTACAACTCACTGTATGAAGTTATCTAAGACCTCACTTGCCCATGCATGCCTGGCCTAGTTTCGGAGTTAGAACCACATCATTTTGAGTTAACTTCCATTCGATCACCAAATTAAACAAATCGTGACATAAAATGATGGGTGTCGGGCTCTTCTCCTGCTGCAATCCATGGGTGACTTCCGTCGCTAACATTTCTGGCACCGCTGCCGGGGATGAAGTTGAAAATTTTCCCCAGGATTGAATGACATTGAGCCTCTGATTCTGAAGGTGCATCAGGTATCAGAGCCTTTAAATATTTCTACTGTGCACCTGGTGACTCCATTGTGATGACTCCACTGTGGCGAACATGTCATGTTAATTATGGCTTTCAGAGGTAGAAACACGCGATCTCATCCACAACTGCCTCTAACTACACCTGAAGTTGATCTGGAGGTGGTTCTCAGAAAAGGAAAGGCCCCTCAAGAAGAGACTTCCACCACCAAATCAGGTAATCCACCATCCCCTCCTGTAGGAATTCCATTTTCTCCTCCTCAGTTTCTTAATAGACCTCTTTCTGAGGTTTCTCGTTTCCTAAATTTCGGGAGTATTCCTGCTGAGTTTTCCCCTCCTAGTCTGGGATTGGAGGTAGAAATCCTTGTCACTCCCCTCTCCTCCGAAGCTATACCTTGGCGTAGACCCAGGACCACAGAAGATTTTCCCACTCCTGCACAAAGAGGAGCATCCGCTAACTTGAGCATGTCGGCCTTCTTCTTAAATCCCCTTTTGTTTCCCATCCCACTTCGAGACTCATTCTCAGTAGCCCCTTCGCGAACTCCTTCTCCTCCAAGTTCTCCTCCACATAATATTCCTATTGCCAATGCTAATCCCCCTCTAAATAGAATGGACGCCATATTCTCTGCCAGATATGCTCCCTTAATCCTACCCCATCCTATGAACCCTCTCCCTGCTGAAGATTACTTGAAGTATATGCCCAAGTTCACTGGGGAAGGGGACATGACTACGGAAGAGCACCTGGCTTCTTTCTAAAGTTATGCAGAAAATCTGAATATTGAAACTGAAGATGTCTAGATGAGAGTCTTCGTCCAGAGCCTGGATGGTGAGGTGAGGAAATGGTTTAGAGGATTGGCCCCTGGATCTATTGCTGGGATCGAAGCCCTGGATAGTGCTTTCCTGAGACAATGGGGAGATAAGAAGGATTTCATGTATTATATGATAGAGTTTGAGTCTGTGATGAATATGGAAGGAGAGTCTGTCTCTGACTTCTCCAAAAGATTCAATAAGATGTATAATAAAATTCCTGCCTAAATAAAGCCTTCAGAAGCCTCGGTCAAGATTTCATATGCAAGTGCGTTTGGCCCCGATTTCTGTCTTTTATTGAGAGAAAGAAGAGCCACCTCCTTAGATCAAATACAAGATGCGGTCATTGAAGTGGAATCCAATGTATTAGTAGTTGATAGATTGAGGAACAAGGCCAACGCAGACAGGAGAAAGGGAAGATCCGAAACCTCAACTTCTATCTCATTGGTGCCCCACCCTCAAGTGGATGAACTGACCAAGATGGTGAAGTCTATGTATGTAGAGATGGAGAGGATGAAGGTGGAAGGGAGGAAAGCATACAAGGGCCCTCAGAATGCCGAAAACAAAGGAGGTTTCAGGAGGCCAAACAATATTAATTCCCCGACTGTGCAAAGGGAGAGGGGAAGAGACAGAGAGGACCAGAAGATTCAGGCCCCTTTTCAAAAAAAAATTGTGGCCGAGGGGGAAGAAGGGGAAAGACATGAGCTCGATCATGAAATCCATTGCTTCGTGGACACTCCTCCTTTTCCTCATCTCACTCAATCATCATACGAGGAGTCTCTCATGGACAATCAACTAAATGAACTGAGTAAGGGAGACAAGACTAGTGGCAGCCAAGGCAGGTATGATATGAGGTCCAAGAAAAAGACTTTAGCACCTGATGTTCCTGAGCAGTCCACTAGAACAGAGAAGCTTGCTAATGAAGTAGCAGATAATCACAGAGGTAAGAATACTCGACCCCTCTCTCCCATATTCCAGATTCATGTTCCTGAAATAAGAGAAATCCCTAAGCTTACATCTTCTTTTGATTTCGAGCATGAAATTCAAAAGATCAGAATCCCTGTGCCCCTGACCGAATTGATTAAACATGAAGGGTTCAAGAAATGCTTCTCTAAGATTTTGCACTCTGAGGTCTCATGCCTTCCCACAGACTCCATCAATTTGTAAGATGAAAAGCCTGCAGTTATTTTAGGTCCTATGGTAGAAGACATGAATGACTCATCCCCTCCCTTCTACACTTCCCTAAACATACATGACAAGGTACTGCACAACTTCTTGATGGATTCGGGGGCTTCTCACAGCCTCATGCCCAAAACGGTTATGGAAGAATTAGGGATAGAAGTCACCCAAGCCTATCATGACCTCTATTCCTTTGACTCCAGGAAAGTTCAGTGTCTCGAGGTTATCAAAGACCTGGTCGTGACCTTGTTTCAGTTGCCCATGAAAAGTGTGGTCATGGATATTGTAGTGGCTGATGTCCCCCCCAAGTTTGGTATATTGTTATCAAGATCTTGGATAAAAAGACTGGGGGGAACTGTGCATATGGACCTCACATATGCTGCTATCCCAGTGTTTGGGGGAGAAAATAGGAGGCTATACAGAGAAGCCTAATTGGCCTATATAATCAGTGATGAAGTCAATCCTACCAACCATCCCATTTTTTCCTTGGACACTGATTTAGGCTCCAGTTTACTGCAACTCACTCATTCTCCCGAGCCCCCTCTTAAACTCAGAAAGCAGCCCACCACTCCTCATGAATTTCCTCCCTCCATCACTCCCATCTGGAAAATGTTTTTTGATGGAGCCTACTCCAGGGAAGGCGTTGGTGCTGGGGTGTTTTTTGTGTCACCTTCTTAGGAAACCATTTCCCTGTCATATAGGCTAGAATTTGAAACCACCAACAATGTGACAGAGTATGAAGCTCTTGTTCTGGATATGAGGGCTGCAAAAGAAATGGGAATTAAAGAGATAGAAATATTTGGATATCCTGAGTTGATCATCCAACAAGTCAGAAATGCCTACCGTGCTAATAATCCCTGACTCGTAAATTACAGAAATGAGGTATCGGACCTGATTGATAGTTTCTTCTTGGCCTTTAACATTTCTTTCATTTTGAGGGAGGAAAATACTTCAGCCGATTCTTTAGCTGTCTCAGCTAGTTTGCTCAAAGTTCCTCTGCCGCCTATGGTCAAATCTGATGTTGAAATAAAATATAGGCCCTCTGTACCAGAAAATGTCAAGCATTGGAAGGTATTCGAAGATGATCCAGAAATCGAAAAATTTCTCCAATCTGTTGATGAATTTTTTGCGTTGCACATTAATCATGATCCTGACACGGAAGATGACCCTCACCCTGAGGTGTTTTTAAATAAAATTTCTAACCACTAGATTATTTAGCTACCTAGCAATCACATTCCACGGGGACTAATTCCTTCAGAAAGATTATTCGATGGGAATCATATGGCAGTAAAGGGTAGGGTTGCAGATGAATATGCCGACACAACCGAGTGCAACATTGGCACACCGGAGGAGCCTAAGTTTGTCAAGATGTCAAGGAGTTTGACCACAGAACAGAGGGCCAAATATACTGAGTTGCTGAAAGAATTTGTTGATGTGTTTGCATGGAACTACGAAGACCTCAAGACGTATGACACATCCATCATTGAACACAAGATCCCACTAAAGGAAGGGGCTAAGACATTTAGGTAGAAGCTAAGACATATAAATCCCATGTTGTTGCTTGTCATGGAGAAAGAAGTGAAGAAGCTGTTAGAGGCCCAGATCATTGTCCCCTTGAGATATTCCGAATGGGTGGCCAATTTGGTTCTGGTTAGGAAGAAAAGTGGAGAAATCAGGCTTTGTGTCGATTTCAGAAACCTAAACAGGAGCTCAAAGAAAGACAATTATTCCCTACCCAACATGGAACACATATTGCAGAGGGTAACCGGGTTATCTAGGATTTCCATGATAGATGGTTTCTCTGGCTATAATCAGATATCGGTCATGCCTGAGGACAGAGAAAAAATGACTTTTACCACTCCTTGGGGCACATTCATGTATGCCAAAATTCCTTTCGGGTTGATTAATGCAAGAGCCACATTTTAGCGAGCCATGGACATAGATTTTATCAGAGAAAAAAATCAGTTTGTGGTGATCTATCTGGATGACATCAAAGTCTTCTCGAAGTCATACAAAGATCACTACTATCACCTGAGGAAAGTTTTCTCGAAGTGTCGAAGGTTTGTCATTTCCCTAAACCCCAAGAAATCTTTGTTTTCTATGGAGGAGGGGAAGCTATTAGGCCATATAGTATCAACAGAAGGGGCGAGTATTGATTCTAGCAGGGTGGAGGCAATTCAGACCCTCTCACTTCCCAGATCTAAAAAGGAAGTTCAAGCCTTTTTGGGGAAGATTAATTTTCTAAGGAGATTCGTTTCGAATTTTGCTGAGCTGGTGAAACACATCACAACCATGCTCAAGATAGGAAATGAAGGGAAATGGACCATTAAACCCAGGGAATATTTTGTCAAAATAAAAAGAGCATTGACTGAGGCACCTGTGCTGATCAGTCCTGACTATTCCAAATATTTCCTAATCTTCTCTTTCGCTTCTTTTGATACAGTAGTAGCAGTCTTGTTGTAGAAAAATGAGGAAGTGCAAGAGAAACCCATCGCCTTCTTCAGCAAGGCATTAAGATATGTAGAGGTCAGGTATGAAATCATGGAGAAACAGGTGTATGCCTTAGTGAAAGATCTCAAAGATTTCAGAGTCTATGTCTTGCACTCAAAAGTGACCACATACGTTCCTTTAGTCTCTATGAAGGACATCCTTATACAGCCCGACATTGATGGGAAGAGGAGTAAATGGATAGCCAAGATCCTGGAATTTGACTTGGAAATAAGGCCTACTAGATTGATCAAGGGTCAAGGTTTAGCCAAGCTGATAGATGAATCTAATCGCAAAACTTTGGGATCAAGGGTCAAGGTTTAGTCAAGTTGTTAGCTGAATCTAATCGTAAAGCTTTGGGGGTGGATTTCATCAATGCACAATCAGAAAATCAACAGAATCAGTTGTCCGATGTAGACCCTCAAACAGAACCCCTGTTGGCTCGATGTCCTTGGTATAAGGATGTCATATATTTTCTGCAGGAGTTGTGGCCCCCAGATGGCCTGCAAAGAAACAAAGCAAGAGCTATGAAGCTCAAGGAAGTCAGGTACTGCCTTATCGATCAAATTTTATACTGGAAAGACCCCTTGGGGGTGATTTTAAAATGCATGGATCCACGAGAGGCCAACATGATCATGGTCGAATTTCACAGCGGCCTATGTGGAGGGAACCATTCCTGGAAGACTACAGCCCACAAAATTCTCAGAGATGGGTAATACTGGCCCACCTTGTTCACTGATGTCCATAGAGGAGTTAGAGCCTGTATCCCATGCCAAATATTTCCAGGAAAGAAACAGCTCAAGTCCCTGCCTTTAAAGCCTGTAGTTGTTTCGGGACCCTTCCAGCAGTGGGGCCTAGATTTTATTGGAGAAATCCACCCTGGTTCCAGCAGGCAGCACAAATGGATCCTGACTGCCAAATACTTCTTTACTAAGTGGATTGAGGCTATCCGCACCAGGATTGCTTCCCACAAGGTGATCATTGGATTCCTGGAAGACCTCATCATAAGGTTCAGCTGCGCAAGAAATATTGTTACTAACAACAAAGCCTCTTTTAAGGCTGAGTTGTTAGTCAAGTTTTGTGACCAATTTGGGATCAAACTAATTCACTCCACCCCATATTATCCCCAGGGCAATGGTTTATCAGAATATTCCAATAAAAGCCTAATAAGGATCATCAAAAGATTACTAGAGGACAACAAAAGGGCTTGGAACTCGAAGCTGAAATTCACTCTATGGGATGATTGGGTGACCATAAAGAGATCTATAGGCATCTCCCCTTTCCAGTTAGTTTACGGAGCAGAAGATGTCCTCCCGTGTTCTAGGATAAATTCGTGAGTGCGGACACAGACCAATCTCCACAGATCCACCTGGATCTGGAACAAACTGAGACAGAATACTACTCTTTCCCTAGGTCTAAAGTATTGAATG
>JZKD02S0727625.1:709637-747479 GCA_000966675.3 Picea glauca | reverse complement strand
AGAAGCTGATAAGTGTAACTTTCTTCATGAAAATGATCTTAATGAAGAGTCAGATCTTCTATCACCATGTCATTATTATGTCATCATCTCGATAACCAAAAATGTGGATAACACCGTCTCAACTGGCTATTCCTGTAGCGAAATTCTTCCAGGATTATCAAGAAGAGCACAATGACATGATCAGAAGGATTCATCGACTGTTAGAAGTCCAATAGGCTAGAGAGAAGGTAATGATCATAATTTAAGACCATCAGCAGATGACCAAGCAGGTATTCGATAAGAAGGCCAAGAAGGAGGGGTTCCAGATAGGAGACCTGGTGCTGAAATGGGATGCTCCTAAGCAAGATAAGGGCAAACACGACAAATTCGAAGCCCTGTGGATCGGGCCTTTCAAAATATCTTCTTTTTTCTCAAATAACCTATACAAGTTGTAAGATTTAGAGGGTGAAGAAGTTTTCAGCAGCCCAGTAAATGGGCATTTTCTTAAAAAATGTTTTGTCTGAGCCTTTCGTGGCTCCTGTGTTTTGTAAATATTGTCCTTTTTAGTTCTTTGTTTTTATTATTTCGGCTTAGTAAATGACTCCATAGCCCAATAGCAAGGCACTGGAACTGAAAAATGCATCCTTAGAGCATCATAGGGATGACTCTACCCCCCATGGATCCTAATGTTAGTAACATTTCTTGTCCGAAGCACAAGAGCAATCAGGTCTGTAAGTGGCGCAATGAGCGTCGAGCGCAGCTCACAGAAGAAATCCATTTCGGGCTTAAATCAATCAAGCGAGCAGTCTGATTTCAAGAGGTCAAGATTCATCCAAAGGAATAGATCAACGGTTGGTGGAAAATCGCTGTTAGCGAAGTTGCGCCGAGGTTAGCACAATGGATAGTGCCCATATTTTGTGCATGGAAAGGTAGCAACCGTCCATCCAGAAGACGTGTGTCATGAGATCTAGTTGCGTCAATGTTTCAGCATTCAGGAGTTCAAGGGGTGAAGGTTCCATTTTGTCCTATATCTCAAAACCCTGAACCCTGAAAGCACCGAAGGTGCCCAAAGTCGGGCCCGCAGTGTCACGGAGCGATATCAGTCGTTTATCCACAGGAGACACCTGGCGCGCAATTAGGCTCCTCGTCGTTTCTCCCATTGCAATTTCATGGCGCAAGGAGCAGCTCTGTCATATTCCCGATGCACGAGGTGATGGGAGTGTTCAGGACCCGGGCCCACAGCATCACCGAGTGAATTCAGGACCGTCAGATCTAGAGGGATGTGTGGCGAAAGATTAAGCCGTCTCAGCGTTTCGCTCATCGCGATTTCAAGAAGCAAGGATCAGCCCCTTCCTATTCAAGAATGTCAAAAGCACCTTTGAGAGTAAACATAGGGTCACAGCCCGTGGTCACTTGGGAAAGAAAAGAGCTGCACAAGAAGGGCCAAAGGTGTCATGTTTGTTCACAGAAGGGATCACTGTGGTCTCCAGGTGCCATCAGATTCAACTTCGATCCTGGTCTTTGCCTAGAGTAAATGAAGGCAATAAGGGGTGGTTGAAACCTCTCCTCATTCATTAAGTGTGAGGTATGGAGGGTCTGGAAAACAGTCTGCTCGAGAGGGTCCTGTGTACCCATTTTTTCCAGAGAATCCATGTCGAGTTCTCAACTAGCCGGAGGAGGTCTGCAAACGCTAACTCGACACTTAATGGCTCATCTACTCCCCTTGTAGGAGCCACGCGTAGTTAAGTTGATGTCCGACAAAGAATACTCGCCCGAATTTGGATGAAGGGACACCAAGCCTTGGATGACTGAGCACGCCGATGTTAGGCGATTTTCTCTAAGTATATAAACTCAGTCTTTGTATTTTGTAATCTATGGATGGTAGAGCAAAGCTCCCGATTGTAAAGGTTTAACACAGAGTCTAGTTCTCTGGTTATGTATTGGTATGTAAGATTTCTTGTTTAATGGCAGATAGTCTTCTCACTCCATCTAGTGTTCATCTCATACTGATAGAGTTCGTGATCGACTGATTCGTGCAAATGATTGCAATTATGTTATGATAAAGGATTTATCGTTGCATCGTTGTATTCTCCAGTTTTCTGCATTTGAATGTAAGAAGATCTTGCGTTTAGATGTTTTCCCCTATAGTATGTTAGGAACCTGATATTTACAATAGACCTCTTCTTTTTTCTTATACAAGTCTTCCCTCTACTCACCCTTACTACAACTTACTGTCTAAAGTTATCTAACACCTCACTTTCCCATGCATGCCTGGCCTAGTTTCAGAGTTAGAACCACATCTTTTTGAGTTAACTTCCATTCGACCACCCCATTAAACAAATCGTGACATAAACTGATGGGCGTCGGGCTCTACTCCTACTGCAATCCAGGGGTGACTTTCGTCGCTAATAGGTTGTATATAGCAATTATGGCTTCTATATTGGATGCGTAGTTGTGCACCTAAAATTACTCCCTTATTCCCAACAACCAAGCTTCAACATCCTCTACCATCTTGTTTTCACCATCAAGATTTGGTGGCTTTATATTCCTAATCTATCCTTGCAACTGGTTTTGTACATATATTCTCCTTTGATGTATGTATGGAGACACTTTTGGGTGTATCTATGATTCTTTAGATGCATATGGATTCTTCATTGAATGTGACAGTGAGTAATGATGCCTTTGAATTTCCTTATCACTTCTTAAGTGTCAGGATCTTCCATGGTTATCTCTTCTTGAATGGTCCCTGACTCCTTCCCCATACCCTAATCCTAATCCATTCTTCATTTGCTTTTACAAATGATTTGATCTTTGTAGCAGTTGATTTTTCTTCTCTCGAGATTTCAGCATCATCTCATTATTATCTTTGCATCTATGCACCTCCATATTCAAACACCTTATAGTCCCAACCAAACTTAATGAGTCCATTCTCTTTCCATGATTGTTATACTCTATATATTTTATGATGATATCCATGCCTCTAACTTATTCTTTGTGGATGTGAGGTCATTGTCTATCTTCCATGTCTCCTCTTCAACAATATTTTTCAATTGTGTTTTTTAATTATCCGTGTTTTAACTTTGAATCTACAAGAAGTATGCAAACTAATAAACTATTAGATACATATCAAATCAAGGCTTGTAGCATTTTATTTCAAATGTTGGTAAATATGCACTTCATCAATTTTATCAAATCAAGGCTACAGGTCTCTTATCCTTCTCAAGTTTTGAAGAATTATAAAGCACTTATCGAAGATCCAATCCATCAAAATTATTCCCCTCTAAATTATCCTTCCCATGAATACACCCATACCCAAATTGAGCTTCTAAAATGGGAGTTATGGGTCTATAAAGTGATTTTTCCTCATGGACATTTTGTTAGACACTTAGCCTACAAATTGCATTTTCCAACATTTTCATAACATTGACTCTAAATTTTATGTATTTATTCATTTAGACCTAGACATAAATTACTGATTTACTCTAGTAGACTTCCAATTGGGTAATTGTAGTACTCAATTCAATATTTGCAACTTCAAACACTATTTTCCCCAGTTATTCTCATGGAGAAATTTCATCAAATACTTGTCACACAAATTGCAATTTCTTCATATATAGTTGATTTTTAGCCCATTAATCCCTAGTTCTATAACCCAAAGCTTTTGTACCATTCTATAATGTACCCAATACCCTATGTACACTTTGAGGATATGGGGTGTTTTTGTTAACCCCTCAAACTTGAACCCATTTCAGTAGTGAACCAAACTAAATATTATGTTATTAACTAATTGCTATCAGTAGGCATGACACTACAAAATTATGCAACCTAATTGTATCCATTCAAGTATTCATGAACCCATAAATCACATAGTAAGTCATAAGAACAAGTTTGAAATTAATTCAACCATGAAATAACTATAAAAAATCAATATTAAATTCAACATGATTTGTAGATACAATTAAGAACACTTATTATTTGGAAATTTTCACCAACTAGCTATAGAAGAGGGATGGGCCAACCAACCATAGGATTCTTGTTGCACTATTTCTCTTTGTAACAGATGTCACCCTAGATATATGGCTATGAATCCACAAGCAGAACACTCTTTCTACAGATAGATCTAATTTCTCTTCTCACATCCCAATTTTTAGTCTAACTGTCACCTACAATAATTTTCAATCCATGTGGACATCTTTCCCATTATCCTGCACAACCCAAGAAATGGGATCCCCTTCTCTTCTCAATAATCCTTCAAGCTATCACACTTCCCTGTAGGGCTCTATCACAAGCTCAAGAAATCTCAGCACTAGGATTTTGGGGAATTATTGGTTGTAGAAAAATTTCTTCAATTACAACCAATACAATTTCATGTAGGAAAAAGTACCTATAAATTCATGGTTGTAGCTTCCACGGTTCGAAATTGTCAAGAAAATGACAGTTCGTAGGGTGAAATATTGATTTATGGTGAGTTTGTCTCTCTCTAGTAATTTAACATTTATCCTCTTCAAACTATCCTCTGCTCTTGAACCTTCAAATTCAAACAACAATAACCACCATGGTAATTTTCTTGCATGTAAAGGAAAGAACTGTATTACATAGAATGAAGGGGCCAGTATCCCGTCATGCACTAATCCACCCCCAAGGTTAATTAAACATAATTATATAAAAATCAGGGACATAATCAATTTTTATAAGACTTTGGGTTAGCTCCCTTACTAAGTTCCTTTATTTATCCTACTAATCCCCCTTGTATTTCCCCTCTTGTGGAGTCATATCCCCCATTCTTTTCATCCTCCTCTTCTACAACTAGTAATGTAATTTTTATTAACTTTCAATATTTGATTACAAATTACATTTAGCAACTTCTAGCCATTCATCATGTATATACAGAACATTGAACTTGGGATCAAAACTAGGGTATTAAAATAAGGGAGGCATCAGAGTTTCCCGAGGGTTGAGAGACTCTTCACATAGAGCAATGTGTTCACTAATATAGAAATATGTGGATACATTGAGCCTACAATCCAGAGATTTTGTATATATTGTATTGAACTAAGTTTTATACTTATATTTGTCGGCATATTCCTTGCAAGGATTTTATTAGATGTTATGAGGTTGAAATTATATAATTGAGAAAAAATATCATAATTATTTCATCACAATTTTATAACTATGAAATAATAATTATTTCATAATTGAGTAATAATTTAGAAAACAATTCGTAATGGGTTGGAAAAAGCTCATAGTTGAGCATAGAACTAGAAAAAAAAGATCATATTTTGTAAAAATATCATAATGGATAGGAAAAATGTCATAATTGAACATGGAATGGGTGCATGACTTGTAATTTCTTAGTTTGCATGGCATGAAGCCTATATATGCCTTGTAATTACTTAGTTTGCATGCCATGAACCTATCTCTAAGATCTTCCAAGTTTATATAGGAAGAGGCCAAATATTTAATGGATGGGAATCATTCAAGAGTCTAAGGGTCCTCACACTGGTGAAAGTGAGCAAGAGTCTTCAGTAATTATCTTTCTTCTTAGTGTTGGGTGTTGTACATAAACATAAGTGAGGTTATAAACCTAGTTAAGAGAATATCTTGTCTTCCTACTATGATACGGTAAATAGATTCATTTATTCCAACAAAGAGAGTGTGTCTAATGATGAGTTCAAGGGCTTGGATCAAGGAGTACAACAATCATGGCTCAAGGTGATCAGTCTACTTATTTATCTGTAAACAATGTACTTATAGACCAATCACTTCACCAACATGGATCCTTGTTAATTTTAAAAGCAATTGTGTCTTTGTTTAAACTTATCACTTAGGCATGTATATAGTGCTTTATTTTTAGGTCGTCCACTAGGCCTCTGTTCCTCTCCTGATGAGAACAAGGATTTTTCTCTACGCAATATTTACTCTGGATTGGTTTGCTCACTTCTTCACATACATAATCTACACAAAATAAGATAAACAACTACGCAATGGAAAAATAAACCTTAATTGTCAATATTCCAATTAGTGTTAGGTCTCTAGCTCTATTTGAAGTGGAGTGTACTATTCTTATTCTTAGGATTTATCTCCGACATAAATGAATAAAAACAATGTTTTCCAAAGTTTCCACTTAGATAATTCCAATGGTTTCCACACAAATCTATCTAAATATGCTAATCATCACTATGGCTCATCATATGATAGTGATTTTCAGCTTCTTTGTTTACTCAACCAATCCTTTCTGGAATTTTTCAAGATCAATCCTATCCAATGGAACAACTTCAATTTATTCATGTCATGATCAAGCCTAATTAGAAAGATTTTTTTCCACGGATTTCAAATGCGCATACAAAACAAGCAAATAATCCATCAATTGTAGGCTTTAATGTTATCGCCAAATGGAAGTTGAGCTCAATTTATCTCATCAAAATCTACTGTCACTTTTGGGAAAGAATCACTCACAAATGGAGTGGAATAGAGACATTATTGAAGATACAACCATAGTCTTAAACCTTTCAAACAAAGAAACGATATAGGTATCTTGCCATCTCACTATCAATAATATGTGCACCATAAACAAAGACAATCTCATTATATTAGTTGGTTGACAAAAATGAGGTGAAATTTATTAGTCCTTGCCTCTGGCTAGGGACTTTAGCTTTAGCTTGGCAGTCAACCATCATTGACCACCTATTACGTGGTACAATTAGCCGCGTTAGTTGGTCTGTTTTGTAGACATGACCTGATATTATGCCTTCTTTCCAAATTTGAGATCAAATTTCATAATTTAAGATCAAATTTTGTATTATTTAAGAAAACAATTTAATTTTTGTATTTATAAGATTTCCCAATTACAATTTTTTATTGGTTCACAACCACTTGATGTGGCTATACTTCCCTAGTGTATGGAATTTTATTTTCCTCAATTGTCAAAACCAAGAAATGATTTAAAAATGCCAATTTTTTTGGTGGTTAGATTTCTCTGACAAGGCCACAATTGAAGTTGCTCTGACAACACAGTCTAAGTTGTGGCAGCAGAGGTCCCGACCTTATCCTGGCTAGATGACCTAGATGATTTTTGGCCCTTGACCAAGTTTTGAGGATACTTGGTCATGTTTGACCTATTTTTGGGACTTCGACAGGCTATCGAATGCGGAGCGCAAGACGAAGTGGAAATCGTAGGATCTTTGCCCCTTTTAGGGCCCCTTTTGGGTTTTGGGCTTATGTAACAGGTATGGGAATGTTGGCCCATGATTTTACCCATGATTAGGCCTATTTTGTATGTATAAATAGATTCTAAGGCGATGAAGTGAGTATGAATGGACAAGTACCCTTTGGCTAGATGAAAGTGATGGTTGTAGTCCAATCTATGTGATTGACAGTGTTAAGTGCTAAGAGAAAATTTCTTTTGTGCATACTATGTGAGACTTCCAAAGCTAAGTGAAAATCATTATAAGAGAATGTGGAAGGTTGTGTTCTTAGATCTACTTGGGGAAGGAGGATCTAGCGAGATGCGTAGATCCCCTTGCCTCTATGGAGTAGGGTTTTTGAGGCTCTGTGCATGTAATTGATTGAAGAAGATAATAAAGAAGACAAAGTGTTGGTGGATGTATCCCCAGGGTGGGGGTGACCATGTATATGTTGTCTTTCTCTACTTTGTGTGATGTGTTTATATGTTAATGTGATTAGTGCTTCGATATAGATGAATGGTATATAGATATGTTAATTCTATGTAGTATGGATCTGACCTATGTGGATATGCTTAGTGCTTAAATACCTTAGATCTGAATGAATATTGTGATACTTTGTAATTAGGGTTTAACTGTGATGTATCTAAGACTGGATATAGATGAATGCTAATTGTTGAGTGTCTTGTTAAGTGTTAGATTCAAAGATCTGTGTCCCAACTAAGGTTGCATACATCTGATTCCTACAACCACCCTTGCCTCTACCTCAGGTGAGACTTTATCTTCTTCATAGGTGTTTTCGAAAGGGACAGTAGTTAGGGTTTTGTTGGTGCATTGTTGTAGTGTTGAACCTTGGGTCTGCCCCTGTGCCAACAAATGGTTATTTTGTCGGGACCTAAAATTGTGATTGTTGGAAATTGAGGAAGAAGAAGCTTTATGCAAAGATCCGACTTGAACCTGTGATTACTGGGAACTGAGGAAAAAGGAGCTTTGTGCGAAGATCTGAACCGAAAAAGAGAAAATATTTGTGCGTAGATCTGTTTCCCTAGTGCGTTGTAATATACTTGATCTGTGAAGCTTTGTGCTAAGAAGAAGGGTCAGATCTGAAGAAAAGAGGTAATATATACAAGCTCTGTGCTTTGATAAAGGTAAGAATAGTGAAAAGTTTTATATCTGAAAGTTGTGTGCTCTGTTGAAGATAAGATTAGTGGAAATTTTTGTTTCTAAAGTATGAATCTAGGTATGTTTGATAAGATTTTTCCTAGATTGAAGACTAGGGTACTGATAGATGAAAGAAGATTTGATATAAGTAGATCTGATAAGAATAGTGGAAGATATGTTATACCTATGCATAGAGAAAATGTTTGGACTAAAAAATGGATGCAGGACCCTAGAAAGAACATGTTGTAGGTTAGCTACCATGATCCTAGCGCACAATACAGGAGAGGTTGGGGATCATTTAAGACAAAGAGAGGATTAACCCTTTGTTACAGTTGCATAAAACCAGGACATATTGCTAAGGAATGCCCTGGAAGAAGACCTAGTTTCCTTTGTTGCAAAGCTATCGACCATGAAGTATTGGATTTCCCTAGAATGATTGATAAGGTTGAAAGGATGAATATGAGACAAGAAGACCACAAGAAAGATCAAGAAACTAAAGCCATGACAAAACTCTAGAAAGAATTAGAGAAAGTATTACTACAAATTAAAGAAACCCTGAATGATCAACGACATATTAATTTATCAGAGATCTTAAAAGAAAAAGAGTGCATTGAAACAAGAATAGGAGACTTCAACATTGCCTATGTTTTGGATAAGGAAACAAAGGTGAATATCATGACATAAAGAACTTGGGAAATTTTAGGGGAGCTATCTAGGATTCCTTCATTGGGCGGAATAGGATTATTCAGAGGAAAACTGATAACCCTATGTGGAAGACTTACCCAGATATCTATGAGTGCTCATGGAACTTCGATAGAGGAAGAATTCAAAGTTGTTAAATTTATTGAGAACAACTCTCCATTTGCTATGTTACTAGGAAAACCTTGGATTGAGGGAGATCAGGCCAAAAGGAAAGAAGAAGAAATCCTAGAGCAGAAGAAGAAAGAGTTAAATGATTTCATGACTAGGAGGATCACACACTTGATTGAAGAACAGGAGAACCGAGTGAATTTATTTAAAACCAGAGACTTGGATGTTGAATTTGGAAGAACACAAGAATATTTGCAAAAGACTGAAGTACCTATCCTAGATAGAGAAGAAGTATTTCCCCTGATTTCTAGGAAAGAATCTCAACAACGTGAAGTTACTCTACCAAAAGAAGATAAGAATCAGAATGGAAAAAGGAATTCTGAGATGAAGCTCACTAGAAAGAAGGATAGAAAACTAAGTAAGAAGAGAGATAAGATCGAAAAGTTACAGAAAGTTCTAGAGGAAACGTCACAGCAGGAAAATTTGCAAAATTGGAACTTCGTCGGGATATCAGAACTGCGTCACATGGCACTTCGCCATGGTGAAGAAATATAGCCATTGGGAACAGTATAACCGTTAGACCGATGGACCAAAGGGGTATAAAGGAATTTATGATAAGAAAGTTATCCACCAGACCATTGGGACCACACCATAACAGACATAACTAATTTAATGAAGGATTCTCGCCCGTTGGAGAGATTCGTTGCCTCATTATCTATATATTTCATCAAGCCACGCACCGAGAAAACTTTTTCTAACTGTGAATATGAGCCTGCATATTAGTCGATTTCACATAGTGATCATCGCGCTATCGCCATCTATCTCATTGCATTGACTAGTTACTCTTTGAACCCGATATATTCAACCATGAGCGTGCATGTTGGACGAGCTTAGCGTTGGAGAGAAAACTATCAAAGAAGTTCTCATTGACCTAATGACTAAAAGTGTAATGTCTGAAAGAGTAACTTCTGAAAGTATTCAAGTTTCATCAATGAGAGGAGTGAAATCCTCTTCGTCGACTACTCGTGGAGCCGGACCATCCCGACCATCAGCAGAAAAAAGAACCAAACACAGAGATGACCTAGCTAATGTGAAGCTGATCCCAACCATATTTCCCAACTACATCCCACCTCATGCTGACATGGTGATCCATGATATTTTTCCAAGATATTTCGAGTACACCATGGTTACTGCGTACCTCCCGAAGGGGATACACACAGTGAGAGCACAATAGGACAAGATCGCAACGTTGAAGTTCAGTGACTTCAACCTCAGAGATCTCAAGAACTATAGAATGCTCTCCCTGTACAAATACCTAACCAATATGAAGGGGAAGAAATCAAAGATAATCCCCCAACCATGGATGATGAACCTTACATGGTCCACCCTGTTAAATGTAATGAAAATCCCACACTTTAGAAGGCACCAGAAAATCCCACACTTGTGTCAAGCTACTCCTTTCATGTTACCATGGTGGCTACTTATGGCTAGACTATCGTATCATAGTTGATCTGACATTGATCCATAGGATCATCAGTTAAGTATGCAAGGACCCGACCCATAGGATTTCTATCCAGGAAAATCCATAGATCATGCACTAGCATAGAAGATCGAGGATACATACGATGATGTTGAAAAGGGGATGCAAGGCTACAAGGTAGCCTCCATCCAGAATGGCGCAATGCGGCTAGCCTGCTAGTTAATAGCTGGAAAGTTGGTAAGGAATAACCGACCAACATAAGTCACAGGGTTTGTCTTTGACCTTGTAGGGAAGTGCGTGGAAGGTCTACAAATGAACTGGGTGAAGTACCTAGTTAATCATCTAGAACTAGATTGTTGCGAAGCACATGATCAGGGCTACGATTTTCACTTTAGATGGCTCCTGATCCTCATCGCCTTTGTTTCCTGGGATATGTTGGAAGGTGTGACATTCCTAGACATTGAGCCATTTGATCTTCTTTCTTCGAAGTTCACCACACTCTGGTACTCAAGTGATATGAATAAACAATGGCAATAGAACATTGTTTTTCACACATATTACCTTCAGCTGAAGAGAGCCATCGAAGTTGAACCTCGCATGATTCTGAACACCCTATGGAGGTTATGACCCCTTATGAAGTTCTACACAGATCGACACTTCATCTACATTACAGTTCGAGCCGATGAACAAAAGGAGCAGCTTGATTCATACTACAAACTCACGAAAGAGGACCTTGAGGAGATCACTAAGGAATAGTCAGTAGACCTCCTTATTCCTGCAGGACCTGCAGAGATGTCTGGCCCTGACAACCCAGAGACCACACATAAAGAAAATGATACACCTGGACACAGAAAAAGGAATAAAACCGAAGAGGTCCAAGACTTAAGCAACCCCTCAGGAAAGACTGCTTCAGTATCACCTGACTGAGGGGGTGATGACGAAGTAGAAGAAATAAATAGTAAAGTAGTTGAATAGAAGCAAGGTCAAGTAACACTGCCTAGAGATGAGGTTGATCCCCTGAAGAAGAGGAAGGTTTCTCCCCCAAAACCTTCTTATGGAAAGAAATCCAGAGCCACCGTGACCAAGATGCAGATTGTACTCACTATTGATGATTTTGACTTCATCATAGCAGCTATGAATGATTCTTCGATAGAAATCGTGGAGAAAAAAGAAGATAAGTAGGAGGAAATGTATGATAGAATTGAGGTCAAACTTTGAGGGGTATAGGAGGCCCTTCAGTCCAGTTGTGCAGTATCCACTATGCCCCCACCATCGGAAGAACTAGAGTTGGGAGATGAGCTAGCCCAACTCTGCCGACTAGCATATGCAACTGAAGCTCACCTTCGACGAGCATAAGAAGAAACAGAACAAGCCACCCATGCCTTGAATCAAGTACAAGGAGTACTCATAGAACAATTTCAACTTGTAGAATAAGAGAAGGTTTCTCTCCAGGCAAAGTTTTAAGAAGAAAAAACATAGATTCAGCAAGAAAAAGAACAGTTGCTCATAGAGAAACTCAAAGTAAAAGAAGCAATCAATAGAGCACTTCGCTTTGTGACAGGATTAGAGCCACAAGAACAAGAATGATTCACACATCAATTAGAGCAGCTCGCATAAGCTATCCAGCAGCTACAACAATGAATAACAGACTTAGAGCTCCGCACATTACCCAACACCCTGCAAGATGTGAGGGGTCAAAGAGAAGCAACTGCTCGAAGTGCAGTTGAGAGAATAAAGGCCCCCACCATCGAATGTAAGAAACTCAGTGATCACAGTGCCCAGACCTATGAGAAACTCACTGAGAATCCAGAACTGAAGGCACTGGAGTTGTAGCTCCAAGAGGTGAAGTATCAAGAAGAAACGATACAGGTGAAGTTGTAGCCCCTTTCAGTTGTGGAAAGAATGAAGATATCCCAAGAGCAGCACACTACCCAGCAGTAGGTCCACACTATTTAGAGCAGAGTTATGGAAGTAACTCAGAGGCTCCAACCTGTACAGGATGAGGCTTACCTACTGTTCACAGAGATCGAAGGTCGAGGAGCGGTACTAAAGCAAGTTCTCACTACAGTTAAACAACACCTAGAGGGACTTGTCAACGAAGAATTCATACAAGATTTCATTGAATAGGAGGTCATGGCACAACAACAAGTCGAAGCATCTCGAGGCTTTTGAGGCAGAATTATCCTTATCAGAGTGACTCAGGACAAGTCACAGGTGAGTGTTGGGGGCTTGTTGGCCCTTGACCAAGTTTTGAGGATCCTTGGTCATGTTTGACCTATTTTTGGGACTTCGATAGGATATCAAAGGTGGAGTACAAGATGAAGTGGAGATAATGGGATCTTGGCCCCTTCTAGTGCCCCTTTTGGGTTTTGGGATTATGTAACGGGTATGGGAATGTTGACCCATGGATTTACCCATGCTTAGGCCTATTTTGTATGTATAAATAGATGCTAAGATGATGAAGTTAGTATGAATGGATAATTTCCCTTTGGCTAGATGAAATTGATGGTTGTAGTCCAATCGATGTGATTGACAATGCTAAGTGCTAAGAGTATATTTCTTTTGTGTGTACTATGTGAGACTTGTAGAGCTAAGTGAAAGTCATTGTAAGAGACTGTGGAAGGTTGTGTGCTTAGATATAATTAGGAAAGGAGTATCCAGTGAGTTTCATAGATCCCATGGCCTCTGTGAAGTAGGGTTTTTGAGGCATTGTGCATGTAACTGATTGAAGAAGCTAATAAATAATACAAAGAGTTGGTGGACGAAGCCCCAGGGTGGGGGTGGGCCATGTACATGTTTTGTTGCTCTTCTTTGTACGATGTGTTGATGTGTTTATATGTTAATGTTCTTAGGGATTCGATATAGATGAATGGTAGATAGATATGTTAATGCTATGTAGTATGGATTTGACCTATGTGGATATGCTTAGTGCTTAAATACCTTAGATCTGAATTAATATTGTGATACTTTGTAATTAGGGTTTAACTGCATTGTAACTAAGACTGGATGTAGATGAATGTTAACTGATGAGTGCTCTGTTAAGTGTTCAAATCACAGATCTGTGTCCTAGCTAAGGTTATAGACATCTGAGTCCTGCAACCACCCATGCCTCTACCTTGGGTGAGAATTCATCTTCTTCGTGGGTGTTGCCGAAAGGGCTAGTAGTTAGGGTTTTTTTGTGTTGTTGTAGCGTTGAAATTTGGGTTTTCCTCTGTGCCAACAATGACCTTCTCATCACTTGGCCACCTTCCCACACTGCCTCGCCACCTTCTACCTCACTACTTCCTCACAACCATGCACAACGCTAAATATCTAATTTAATACATTTTCTAACTGTGATGTTATGTATAAAGCAATTCATAGCTACATGCAAGAGTTTGCATTATCTTACCAGGGACAAGTTATGTAATGTATGTTTTACCAATATCCTTTTTAATTGCAGAGCAGTCAAAATCACCTTTTATTGGCTTATGGCCGCACTTAGTTTACTCAATCTCTACACATACATCTATTTTCCCAGTTGTTGTAATGATACAAAATCAAAGGAGAGAATTTTTGGTGGTCAATTAATCAATGATATCTCCTACTATGATGGAATTGTCAAGTTCCATGAACAACTACTGTTAATATGCATTATATGTAAGGAAAAACCATACATATTGTTCATATTGGAAGCAATTTTATTAATCTACAAGGTAAATATTTGTTATCATCTTTATGTATCTATATTAATTTCTTTTCTTTGTCATGTTAGTTTGAATTCGAGTTAGCAACCTCTAGTTACAGAATTCATTGAAGAAAAGTAAATTCAAACCTCCAATTGAAGGATGGAGAATAATAATAATAATCAAGGCATTGGAACGAAATGAAACAATAGTAGTTAACAACATAGAATAAAAACATAGGAAAAAAATAAAATGAACTCAACCAGATTTTTTTTCTTTATTCATAGGTGAAAGGACATCCACATAGGAGATCAAAAAATGCACAACTACACAAACTATTTATACTTATCTGGTTAATTTCATCTTAAGCTTCTTTCCCATTGTCATCTTGTCCATGATTTGATAGTTCTTCCTTAGCTTCTTCCACAACAAAATCCTTTCTTAAAAGACATGGGATCTCGCTTTTAAGTTGCATTATCTTCCATAAAATAAATATTTATGCCTTTTAGTATCTGTCTATTAAATAGCCATATTTTCCTTCGGAATAAATGATAGTAATAAAGAATGCTTCATATGGCAAGTACTCTAGCCTATTCATGAAATCTGCATTCAATGTACCATATAACAGGGGCCTGAACTATCCCTTTCATTGTTGTGAGAACTTCGAAGCATCAATTGGTAGAAAGTATCAACCAAGCGTTAACAATAACTAAGAAAAAAAATTGTTACAATTATTTTATGCATGCTTATTGATACGTAGTCCATTTTCATGGCTTTGAAACTACATGAAAAAACAATGGGGTTTTCTATCTCATGAAACGGTAAGTTGGTGCAGCTACCAAGCAAAGCAGGAGGTGCAACTAGCTAGCAAAGAAGGAGATGAACTAAAAATATTGTTCTAGTCTAACAAGTAGACACAAAAAGCAGAGTTAGCTCTAAGGTTAGGTTATCACTTACTAACTGTGTCGTTGGTGATGGAACTTGTACATTTGGGTCAAATTACGATGGTGTGTTTGACCTGTTAGCATCCTATAATGATAGGAAACTTGATCGTACAGATATGATTGGTGGGTATCATAATGAAGTTCATGGCTTTCTGGTCTTGTTGTCTATTTGACATAAAAATTTCCAAGTTATTTTCATTAGGTAATAAGATGGATCACTAGATGAATGATTTTTGAGTTAGAGGTCTTTAAGAAGAGGTTTGGATTTTCCTTTTCAAATAAGTGATGAGTCTGTACTTTTATTAGAAAAACTCTAAAATTTCACTTTCGACAGCTAAGGACATTTTTCTCAAAGTATTCTAAGCTACTGAAAATTGTCTCTTTCGGTAGCTAAAATGGTATGTGTGAGGCATTTTAAGTTGTTGAAAAGCAAAGAGTCAGTTAACGGTTAGACTGTCCCATCGTATTCTTTAACCTCCATCTGTACACAACATCATCATCTCAAGTGTTGCTGAAATCAACTGAAATTAAATCATAATACGATCTGGGAAAGTGTTTGTTTGTCTATTATGATTATTTAATTATATCTGTTTAACCCTTATCTAGTAGATTCGATCACCATCAGCTCACATCATTTGTTTTTCCTGATCCACCACATGGTTTTTTCCATCTTGATCGAATGATACAATCATCACTGTGATTGGTTTTTCATTCTTTATCAAAGGTTTTCATTCAAACCTTTTTTCCCCATACCACGCATTTTCCTTCACCTGAAATTCAATTCATCCCCTATCAGCGCCACTGTATCTCCCCACATCCGATTTTTTTGTAGTGCAGGTATTGACAACCGTTATTGTAGATGAAGAAGGGAGGACATTTTCTTAGGAAGGAGCTCAGTGACACAACTTATCTGGAATCTCACCCTGAGGTTTGCCAGATGCTCAGAGACATTGGTTGCTACAGATTCTGTGAAAAACTCCAAGGATTTCATCACAGTGTTACCCATGATTTTGGTCATCATGATGATGTATTGATGATGGTGTACTCAGGCTCTTCATAAGAACTTTTTCTGAGAAAAGTTACTTTCATCTCTTCCAAGAAAACTCGTTTTTGAAGCAAGTTCGCAGGCTGCTAGTATATTTGGCTACAAGAATGACCCATTCTCGCAGGCTGCCTTAAGACAGGGTGAAAACTTCTCGCACTATGTTGAACAGCTAGGGTGTGAACTCTTCCTAAAGCAAGGAAAAAGATGAGTTCTCGATGCTTCTAGAAGGGAATCTTCTAGAAGGATGGGATGGCATTCGAATGGTTATCCTAGTACTGGATTCCCTGATATTTTGGGATCATTCTTATCCAAGTAACTAATTCATTCTCTCCTATATATTGAGGGAATTCTCATGGAAAAGGTTAAGCAAGATTCATTGGAGAATTGTTGAAAGAATTGTGTGAAGGATTGAGCTTGAACAACAGCTTGGAGATTCCAGCAAGTCTATCAAAAGGAGTTGATCTTCTTCATGCAAGGATTGAGCAAGTTTGTGTGTCAGAGACAAGAGTCATTGAAAGGAATTTTGCGACATCAAGGCTCAGGTTGTAATCTTTACTTTCAATTAATATAATACAGTGGAATGTCCCTTTCCCATAAATCTATTTCCACTTTATTGTGTAATTCCTTGATCATACACATAGGTTAACTATTGAATAGATTGTGCTATCTTCACTTTGGTTGGTTTCTGTTGTCTTGTTCTTGAATTCACGAGAGCACTGGAGCGAAGCAGGAGCAACAAAGACCCTAGGAAGTGATAATAAGGTATGTTATTTGTTCTTGCCTCCTAGTTAATCCAATGGTCTAAACTTAGGGAAAGAGTCATGTCCTGTCTTGCTTTGTTCTAGATCCAGGTGGATCTAGGGAGATCTATTAGTGTCCACACCTACCGATTAATCCAATAACAACGTGGAAGGACAACTTAGCACTTCAGAATCATTTCATAATCTCAAATGTTGGGAGTTACGACGAATCTTTTGGAGTTGGTTGGAAAAACAGAATAAGATCAAACACTTGGGAACATAATGATCATGATCGATTAGGGAGTTTCACTCTAAAGTCTTGAATTTAACTAAACTTAGGTAGCAGTTAGGTTTTTGTTTTGGAGGTAGATGAGTAGTTGGGGGGAACCCTAAGGACCCTCTGAGTTAAATAGAGGTTTTGTACACCCAAATGAGGCTGTTGCAAGTTAGTAGGAATTTTCTGAGTTTTAAGTTACTGTTTTGATATTAGATGTAGCCATTTACTTTTTGAATGAATATGACAGAGGAAAATTGATCCAGATGCATAGTATTGTTACTGTTTTCAATTCTATGTTATTGGGTTTTCATAAATGAATGAATTTCTTTATGAATGGATGAAAACTGTGAATGTCAATATAAGTTTCAATTCTTTCAATTATGTTGAGTGAGTGCAAGGTCTACACATCGAACGTAAGGAGTGCCTTGATGGAATATGTTTCAATTCTGAAGCTCAAAAGAGATAGCACAAAATGTTTCCTTTGCAAGGAGTGAAAAGTGACTGTTGCAAGGTGTGCACAGTCACCCAGAAGAACTAAGTCTTGCATAAGAATATTTTGCAAGGAGTGCACAGATATGGAAGCTCAGGAGGAAGAGATACAACAACCGCTAGATCGACTACAGGGAGAAATCTGGGCCATGGGATCAGAGTCCAAAAAGGAGGAACACGCACAATGGGAGAACATATATCATTCATCAGATCTAGACACAAAGGAATAACAGTCATTGGATCCATTTAAAGTTCATGTATCTTAACCCTTTGAAAGCATATAGGAGAATTAGACTTATGATGTTTCAAAATAATCAGAGTCATCCATTTTCAAGGGGGACACGTGGCGAGAGATAAGAATTTCACTAACTTGGGACTTAAAGAAGTCAAAGGTAGAGTTATAAGAACTCACGAGTCATGAAATCGATATTTGATCATAGTCATTGATCGAAGGAGGAAGTTGAACTGTAGATCTGGTTTCATCAGGAGTTCACAACTCAGGAAATTAGAGGTAAGAGTTCTGGGAATTCACGAATTTTGAAATCATGATTTGATCTGAACTGTCAAATCAAGGGGAGATCTAGACCGTTGATTACTGAGAGAAAAGGAGATATCAAGAGTTCAGATATCGGGATAAGGAAGGTCAGTGGTTTCCCAAATTCATGAAACGTGAAGTATCGATTCACGAAGAGTTAATCTGGGTCGTCCGATCATGGGGAGTTGTGAGCCATTCATCTAGTGCACATGAATTTTGGGTTTCGGAAGTATGAACAAGTGGATGAAATGCCTTTTGAGTTAGGTGAGTGGTCATAGTGAAGGGTCACATCGATGAAGGAGAATGGAGGGGCTAGAACACGTTAGGAACCTGTTGGGATTTCGGAAGTCGGAGAATCGGGGTTGGCTCATACACAAACACTCGATACGAAAAATTGCGGCGAGTGGTCACACCATGGTCACATAATGAAAGGAGTTTAGCCAGATAAGAGGTAGTACTTGATTCACGGGGAAGTTGAATAGGGCTCAAGAGAGAACCCACAAGTCTCATACAACCTGTTCATTTGTGGAAAGGACCTGTGTAAGTGGGATTGGGTGTGGCAGAGACCCAAAGAGTCAATCTAACTCAGTTTTCTTGATCGATCCTAGACCGGGAGGTCGTGCAACCCTTAGGAGAGAAGGGGGATATGAATCAAGTGGTATCCGAGCCAAAGTTTTTCTTGCAGACAATAGGCAAAGAAGAGGATACAAAATAACTTGAAGTTGTACTCTGTGTGTGACAAACAATCAACACAATGCCACCAAGGAAACGAGTGGAGCCTCTTTTAGCCAATCGGGCTCTAGAAAGGGAGATGCGAGAACTTCGTGCAAGATTGGAGGCAATGGAGGCAGTGAAAAGAAGAGAACTTGATGTTGGAGACATCAACGATGTAGAGAGTGAAGAGATAGAATTCAAAGAAGTTGCAGGAGAAAATGTTGCCAAAGAATGCTTGATGAGAGCAGTTGTTAGATTGGGAGCTAGAGCAAAAATAGAGGTCCCGATGTACGAAGGTAATTTGGATGTTGAAGAGCTATTGGATTGGGTTAGGTCCATGGACAAATATTTCGAGTATGAATATGTCAATGAGGAGAAAAGGGTGATACATGCTATAACCATGCTAAAAGGACATGCAACGATGTGGTGGGATGAATTGTAGGCAGAGAGGAGAAGCAAAGGAAAACAAAAGATAAATAATTAGGACATAATGGTAGCCAAGATGAAGGGTAGATTCATGCCCAAATATTATCAGATCAATCTATCCAGGAAGCTACAGAACCTGAGGCAAAAGGGTATGACAGTTAAAGAGTACACATACGAGTTCTACAAGATGAACATCAGAACTGGATAAAGGGAGAAGGATGAATAAAAATTTTCCAGGTATGTAAATGGCCTGAGGTATGAAATCTAGGATGAGATCAACATGATGTCAACAAGGACTATGAAGGATTCTTATCAGTTTTCACTGAAGGCAGATGAGAATTTGGCCAGAAAACAAAACCAACGAGGCAGAGGTAGAAGCCCAGCTCTGAACAAAGGCAAGGGAGCTTCCCATGAAAAGGCACACAAATCCAAAGATGAGGCTGAGAAACCACACAGTCACTCAAAAATAGGAGAAAGTTCCCAAGGAAGACAAGATGGTGGAAGAAGTTCTTCCAGAGGAAGATGAAGAGGTAGAGGAGGAGAAGTGAGATGTTACACCTGTGGAAAGGCAATACATAAGTCTTGGGAATGTCTCTAGAGAAAGAAATAAGGAGAAGGTGAATCTCACATTTCAGAATCACAGAGAAGAAATGTTGAAGCAGAAGGAGAAGAGCATGGACCATCTCCAATGTTGAGAAAAGTTCTCTTGAAAATAGAAGCAGAAGTTGAAAAGCCAGTGTAGAGGAACAGTCTCTTCAGAACAACTTGCAAGACTAAAGACAAAGTGTGCAAGGTGATAATTGACAATGGGAGCACTACAAACTTAGTATCCTCAAATATGGTGGAGAAACTAGAGCTAGAGACGACTGCACACCTGAAACCATACAAAGTATCATGGTTGCAGAAAGGACACTAGGTAATGGTTACTAGACAATGTTGGGTTGAAATTAAGATAGGAGGATATAGAGATGAAATTCTATGTGATGTAATTCCCGTGGATGTATGACATATTTTTTTGGGAAGACCATGGCATTTTGACAAGAATGTCATTCATGATGGGAGGAAAAAAACATACACCTTGGAGAAGAATGGTAGGACGCAGATGTTGTTGCCAATAGAGGAGAAAAGAATGAAAGAGGAAGCCAGCACAAGAATACTACTCATGAGTGGGAAGGACCTCCTGAAAAAAGTGAATAAAGGACATGAGATGCAGTTTGTTGTGGTGAGGAAACCTAGAGTTGTTCTTACAAGTACTTCAATGTATGATTTTCCTGATGAAATTCGGGAATTATTGGATAATTTTTCTCACATAGCGGTGGATGATTTTCCTAACTCATTGTCACCCATCAGAAGTATCAACTATCATATTTATCTTATAGCGAGAGAATGTTTTCCAAACAAAGCAACATACAGGTTGAAACCTCAAGAGAATGAGGAGGTAAAGAACCAATTCTAGGAATTGTCAAAGAAGAGTTTGATCAGAGAAAGTTTGAGTCCATGCACAGTGCCGACTGTGTTGAGTCCAAAGAAGGATGGAGGATGGAGAATGTGTATAGAATCAAGAGCCATTAAAAAGATCACCATCAGGTATAGATTCCATTTTCCAAGAATGGATGATTTAATGGACTGTCTAAGTGCAACAAACTTCTTTTCTAGGATAGATTTAAAGAGTGGATATCGCCTGTTATCTCCTAAACTAGCAGAATCAAAATTGTCATTTTTAGGTGATAGAGAGAACTCCAAAAAATTATTTCTAAATTTGTATAGGCTTGTGAGAGAGCCTGTTGTTTGTAAATAAACTTGGAACAAACATTGGATTTGATTTTGTTAAGCAAAAGAGAGAGAGTTTCAGGTTTCGGTGGTTTAGGCGAACCTGTGAAGCGTTCATTAACCACAAAAAGCCTTGGATTTCGGTGGTTAAAAGGGAAAAATAAATCCCAGTTAACCACTAAAAATGTATCAACATGGAAAAAAGAAGGCCCATGCTTTCGCACGATCTAGCTGTCAGCTGGCACAATCATGAAGTGATAACCGCTGAAAATTGAAAGAATCGGTGATGTAAGGTGGTATTGTTACATATGATCAAGGTTTGATTCTCTGTAGTACTTCCAAGAGCCCCACTTGTCATTTTGAGTTATATCCTCGCATACGCAAAAATCTATGAAATGATTGTTTCGTCTAACTGTTTGATGTTCACGTGGCTCGAATAACTTCGAGTCCCAAGAGATATCTCCATGATGATTTTCCATTTATGTTTATTATTCAAAATCCCTTTGACATAGGAATCAAAACCGAGCTCTCTATTATTCCTTATCTTTGTTTCATCAAACTCGTGTCTTCAAGTTATTTTCATTATATCAAGCTCGATTTTCTAGTTATGATTTATTAAGATTCGGTCTATCTCACAAAAGCAAACTCATCCCTATTCCTGTGCCTATCAATTCGCCACAAATTCATTGTTTCCTCTTGAATTTAGGTGTGTTGTCTCCCCTAGCTCATGGGTTTTTCTAAATTTTAGGAACAGGTCAACTAATTAAATCAAATGTCGAAAGCAGGACCAACTTTCAGGTCTAAACTAGATTGAACTTGGTACTTGGAGGCACACCCTGAAGTGGCTAAATTCTTCAAGTTGGTTGGTGTTTTATCCTACTGTGAAAATCTTGAAAACTTCCATCAACAGCTCTCAGAAGAATTTGCCTTATCATACGATGGAAGGAGGGCTGTAATAGGAAAGGAAGAGTTTATACCATTGCAGAAATCATCGATCTACCTAGGATGGGTGAGTGTTGGTTCAAGACTACTATACCAGCAGACATTGAATTTAGATCCTATCTTCAACCTCAACATAAAACTCTCATCTGGAATAAGGACATCTCAATGTCATTTCTGGAGACAAAGTGACAGGCTTTGCTCAAGGCCATATTTGCCTATATTACTTGTGAAGGCAGGTATAATATGGCAATGTTCTATCATTTTAAGCTTTTGAACCACTTCACTGGAAGGTCTCCTATTAACTTACCTTATTAACTTCACAAGCCACTCACCAAGATGGATCGGTAAGTTAAATTAAAGCCTACCAAGGTAGCTAATAGGTTGTCACACCAGGGTTTGATCACATTGATAGTCAAGGAATCTTTGAGAAAGAAAGAGGTTGACTGGAATCATTTCCTATTCCAGAATGTGTTCCCAAATAATATTCAATAGGATAACAAGGGAAAGAAGTCTGCTACAAAGAAGTCCCTCACCCCTAAGAGCAGTTGAAGAAAGAGGAGGGATATCTCACCTCCAAAGGAGCCAACAGAGTCATCCTCTGTCAAACGAAAGAGAGCCAACAGGAAACTAAACTTTGGAAAATAAGGTGAGCAAACATAGGGTTTTGCTGAGGGAGATAACCCTTGGAACCTACCATACAATGACTCTGAACTTGAACAAAGAACAAACAGAAACACAAGGTAGAGAAAAAAATGGTCAAGTTGTTGATGACTACCCTAATCTGCCTACTCCTACCCCTCCAGAAGAACAGAGTACACATGTGGTTGAGCCATCTGCCAAGAAACCAGCACCAGCCAAATCATAGAATAAAAACCAACTTCTTAAGAAGTTTTATGAGTTAGAAGTCTATGAGAAACAAATCAAGAAGAAAAATGCAGAGTTAGTTGATAAGAATGTGGAATTGTATGATATCAGTCAAGATGTCATGGATAAATATGACAAGACTCTGGAAAAAAATAAATTGTTAATGAAGGAGAACACTAAGATAAACAAATAGCTCAGACTCATAAGACATAAGGTGAAAGAGACTCAGAATCCAACTCTCGAGCACTCACGGTTAGAAACCCTAGCAGAATTGGCTACTTCCTTAGAGAATGAAACAGAGCCTCCTACACAGCAGATTGAAGTTTCAAGCCCTATACGAGGAGAAACATCATCAAAGAAGCCTTGAACACTCATCGAAGCAGCAAGGTATTACAATTTTGCAATTTTGAAATTTTGGTGAAAGCTAAGCTTTCGATGGTTTAGGCGAACAAGACGATTGTTCATTAACCACCGAAAATAGAGCTTTTCGATGGTTAATATACTCATAATTCCTATATGTTAAGCACTGAAACATGTCATTAGACAGAAAAGGTGAAATTTTGCCTAGATCAAAGTTTTATTAATCCAAATCGCTTGAAAACTCTTTTGAAGGATAGATATTGAATTATAGTCAGATCTAAGATCCACTTTTGATGTAAAAGAGTTATAAGAGGTATTCAAGTTGGTTTTGGTACCTATTTTTGTGGCAACGAATTAGGTTTTTTTCCAAACTCAGCAAATTCGAATCTTATCTCCTTCAATATTTATCAAACAACCTTGGAAGGCTATTTTTCACTGCACAAGGACTCTACATCATCTGAAGACCATGAAATGTGGAATTGACCTCATTTTGAGGATCATTCCTTATCTTTTGTAATCTAGTTTTTGACTTTCTATATTTCGTATTTCTGATCCACTCTTTTAGGATCTGAATACTGTATTGTAAGGTTATAAAGCCAAAGACATTTGGAGCACCAAGGGGTTCAATCCTGGATACATTTTGGCTCATGTACTAGACTCTTTTCTTGATATGAATCACAGTCTTCTTTTGCTACCAATGTCAGATTTGTTCATGTGTTTCATTACTTTGTACTTTGATTCAGTTTAACTCAGCTTTTAAGAAATGTGATCTTCTTATTTATATCATGAATTTGAATTAAAGGATATATTACTATCTTGTATGACCCTGAATGTTAATGTACTTGGTTATCTAGATTAGTGTTCTTCATACCCTATTCCAATTACTTTATCTAATTATTGATTTCTAAAAGCACTGGCTCATTATAATGCATGATAAGTTGTTCTTATCATTAGCAGTTGAGTTATCCCATTGATCCAGATACACCTAATTATCACATTTCTTAAGTTACCAAGAATCTTTAGCCTATAACCCCAAAGAGTTTCTTGGAGTGATAACAAATTAGCGTCGTTGTCGGGGAGAGGAGATTGAAGCTCGTCTTCCTTGGGAGACGACAAGATCCAGCTTTGATGATAGACAAAGTCTGGACATATATTTAGTTGTAATCATCTGTTTGGCGACTCCATGAAGGATGGATTCAATGGCGACTCCACAACATTCAGATGTCAAAAGCATTTTCTACTCTTTTGGCTCGGAGGTTTGCACCTCTCAATTTTTCTTTAGTTCCTGGTTTCCCGCATCCACTACCTGATATGTCGGAATGGGGAGATTTTCTACCTAGCTTCAAAGAGAGCAAAGAAGACAATCATGTAGAACACCTCCTCAAGTTTCATGACTGCATGGATCTATTAGATCTACAGCATGAAGATGTTCGTATGAATATGTTCATGTTTTCATTTTATGGTGATGCACGTCAGTGGTATTTTTCTTTACCTCCTTCCAACATTTCATCATTGAAGGATTTTCACAAATCATTCACTGACCACTATAAAAGGTATTTTTCAGATGAGTTTTCATTTGATAATTGTTGTGATGAATATGGATTACATTGTAAGCTTGGAGATGTAAATATAGAAAGATCTCTCCCTCATAATATACGACAACCCTTTAATGATCTTCAAGATGTTGTGTTTTCCCATCAACATGAAATACAAATGGATAATAAAGGAACTGAATGCCCTCTTACCATCCTTAAGTCTGATTGTTATGAATTGGAAGAGTTGGTTTCTTTAGCTACATAGAGAGATGATCATAAATGTATACATGATGTGGTTAATGATAGCTTTGGAGAGTATAGTGCAATAGGGGACATATATCATTGTAACTAAGGTATTGGTAATATTTGGGAGGATAACCATAGCATTGATGCTTTTGACATTGTATCAAATGCATCTACTGACTTAAGTTTTCATGAAGATGAGATTGTCCCCTTTGAAAACCCCAAAGATGATTATCAGATTGACACATTAGCAGGTGACGGTCTCATATCTGCAGTAGATTCTAAAGGCAACCATCAAATTTTTGATTTGCAGACCAAGGCAATTTTCAACAGATATGAGGAGGAAGGTGAAGAACAAAAAGGTTTTGATCAACAATTGAGTTTGTATTTTCATTTGACAGAGGAAGAACAGTCCACATTCAGTATTGATATCAATGAAGATAGCAAGCAACGAGATTTCAGTTCTCAGTTGGGACAGCAAGAAGACTTCCAAGGAAGACATCTATCTACAAACAGAGAGCCAGTCATGGAAGGGAAGTCATTTTTCATGAATCAAAATTCTTTTGATCTTGATTTTAGATACCCGGTGGTCAATTTGATAGAATTACCTATTTCAAACCCTATTAAAGTTCTAGATTTCATTCATTCATCAATTTCCACGGGTGAGTATGAATTTCTGAAAGCTTATTTACTACTACTGGTATGTTTCAGTTATTTTCTATTAAGCAGTGATAGAGATAAAGTCATCACAGTTTTGAAGTTGCTCAAATGGTTGTTATGGAAATCTACGTTTACCTGACCAAATTTTAGATTTGGTTAGCAGTAGGGATAGACATAAGAATAAGCTCTTCATATGAGAACTTAGATTGTTTTCAGTTATTGTTTGAATAAGCACAACATTCTACTAGTTGTCCAAAGATAAGTTGCTCAGGCCAAATGACTCCATAGCCCAATGGACTGACACAATACAAATTGTAAATGATTGGTGGAAATTTTTTTAAGTTAATGGATAGGCACAGGTCTGCTTGTTCTTGGAACCTCACTGGGAGGATTCTATCCCCGAGTAGGAGCCAGTTGTTATCTCCTAAACTAGCACAATCAAAATTGTCATTTTTAGGTGATAGAGAGAGCTCCAAAAAATTATTTCTAAATTTGTATAGGCTTCTTAGGGAGCCTATTATTTGTAAATAAACTTGGAACAAACATTGGATTTGATTTTGTTAAGAAAAAGAGAGAGAGTTTCAGGTTTCAGTGGTTTAGGAGAACCTGTGAAGTGTTCATTAACCACTGAAAGCTTTGGCTTTCAGTGGTTAAAAGGGAAAAATAAATCCCAGTTCACCACTGAAAACGTATCAACATGGAGAAAAGAAGGCTCGTGCTTTCTCATGATCTAGCTGTCAGCTGGCGCAATCATGAAGTGATAACCATCGAAAATTGAAATAATTGGTGATGTAAGGTGGTATTGTTACATCTGATCAAGGTTTGGTACTCTGTAGTACGTCCAAGAGCCCCACTTGTCATTTCGAGTTATATCCTCGCATACGCAGAAATCTATGAAATGATTGTTTTGTCTAATTGTTTGATGTTCACGTAGCTCTCATAACTTCAAATCCCAAGAGATATCTCCATGATTATTTCCCATTTATGTTTATTATTCAAAATCCTTTTGATATAGGAATCAAAACCAGTCTCTCTATTATTCCTTATCTCTGTTTCAAAAAACCCTATTCTTCAAGTTATTTTCATTATATCAAGCTCGAGTTTCTAGTTATGATTTATTAAGATTCAGTCTATCTCACAGAAGCCAAGTCATCCCTATTCTTGTGCCTATCAATTCGCCATAGATTCACTATTTCCTCCTGAATTTAGGTGTGTTGTCTCCCCTAGCTCGCGGGTTTTTCTAAATTGCTGGAACATGTCAACTAATTCAATCAAATGCTGAAAGCAGGACCAAATCTCAGGTCCGAACTAGATGGAACTTGGTACTTGGAGGCACACCCTAAAGTGGCCGAATTCTTCAAGCTGGTTGGTGTTTTCTCCTACTGTGAAAATCTTGAAAACTTCCATCAACAGATCTCATAATCATTTTCCTTATCATACAATGGAAGGAGGGTTGTAATAGGCAAGGAAGAGTTTATAGTGGATGAGGTATCCATTGCAGAAATCACAGGTCTACCTAGGATGGGTGAGTGTTGGTTCAAGAGTACTCTACCAGCAGACATTGAATTCAGATCCTATCTCCAACCTCAACATAAAACTCTCATCTAGAAGGAGGAAATCCTAATGTCATTTCTGGAGACAAAGTGGCAATCTTTTCTCAAGGCCATATTTTCCTATATTACCTATGAAAGTAGGTATAATAGGGTAATGTTCTATCATTTTAAGATTTTGAACCACTTCACCGGAAGATCTCCTATTAACTTACCTTATTACTTTCACAAGGCACTCACCAAGATGGCTCGACAAGTTAAAGTAAAGCCTACCAAGGTAGCTTGCAGGTTGTCACACCAGGGTTTGATCACACTGATAGTCAAGGAATCTTTGAGCAAAAAAGAGGTTGACTGGAATCATTTCCTATTCTGGAATGAGTTCCCAACTGATCTTCAATAGGATAACAAGGGAAATACGTATGCTACAAAGAAGTCCCTCGCCCCTAAGAGCAGTCAAAGAAAGATGAGGGCTATCTCACCTCCAAAGGAGCCAACAGAGTCATCCTCTACCAAACGAAAGAGAGCCAAAAGGAAACTAAACTTTGGCAAAGAAGGTGAGAAAACATAGGGTTTTGTTGAGGTAGATAACCCTTTGAACCTACCATATAGTGACTCTGAACCTGAACAAGAGCAGACAGAAACAGAAGGTAGAGAAAAAACTGGTCAAGTTGTTGATGACTACCCTAATCTGCCTACTCCTACCCCTCTAGAAGAATAGAGTGCACCTGTGGCTGAGCCATCTTCCCGCAAGCCAGCACCAGCCAGATCATAGAAGAAAAACCAACTTCTTAAGAAGGTTTATGAGTTAGAAGTCTCTGAGAAACAAATCAAGAAGAAAAATGCAGAGTTAGTTGATAAGAATGTGGAATTGTATGATATAAGTCAGGATGTCATGGATAAATATGATAAGACTCTGGACAAAAATAAATTTTTAATGAAGGAGAACACTAAGCTGAACAGACAGCTCAGACTCCTAAGACGTAAGGTGAAAGAGACTCAGACTCGAACTCTTGAGAACTTAGGGTTAGAAACCCTAGCAGAATTAGCTACTTCCTTAGAGAATGAAACAGAGCCTCCTATACAGTAGATTGAAGTTTCAATCCCTGTACGAGGAGCAACATCATCAAAGAATCCTTGAACACTCATCAAAGCAACAAGGTATTTCAATTTTGCAATTTTGAAATGGTGGATTTGTTGTTTCCGCAGCATTGTTAGAGGATGATTGTACCTCTTCAGGTATATCATGCTCTTTTGTTTCCTCTTTATTAGAAGAGGTAACATCAACTATGATAGGTTCTACTATTCTCCCAGATCGTAGATGAATATCGTTGCATTGCATAGGGAGAAGAGAAAATGTAGGATGGTTATGAATATCAATGCACTGCACAACTTTATTATTGGGGTTAGGGTTAGGTTGTACAGGTAGCTGGGGTCTCATCATTTGATTGTTTGGTGGAGTACCTGATGGTAAGGAGAGTGGTTGTACAAATTTTGATTGAGGTAATTGATTTGGGAAGGGGAGTTGTTGTCCTCTCCAATTTGGATTCCATTGGTTTTGATATGGTTGTTGTTGTTGTGGAGGCCAAGGAGTCCACATTGATGGATCAACAAAGGGAGGGTTAGTTTGTTGCATGGGTGGGTAATTCATTTGATTTGGATATTGAATTTGATTATAGGGAGGTTAACTCATTTGATTTAAAGAAGGATAGTTATTCCAATGATTAGAAGATGTGAATGGCATGTTAGGATTCATACCTTGTCCCCGCGGTTGCCATTGTCTTCTCTATGTCAGCAGATAGACAGCTTCAACTTATTCATCAGTTGGTTGTAATGCTACCTTGATCCCTGGTAAAGATGGACATTTTTTATTTTCATGATCTTTATAACAGATGGTGTAGATTGGATTTTTTTCCAATGGACATTCCCTTTGTGGGTGCTTGTCTCTGCATTTAGAACAAAAGATGGACAAAGTTGCTTCTTCTTCTGTTCGCTTCTTTTGAATCTGCAGGGTGTCAATTTGTGAGGCAAAAGAGATTAACATTTCAGGTTTAAAACCTTCAAGTAAATTACCTATTTCGGCTCTTGTTTCTCCCCCACTGGCTGACTTTTGGACTCTTGAAAATGTGGTGTCCCTACTATTTGATCTATTTGTTGAAGCTCCTCTTGAACATCTTTTACATAGATTAACAATTTCATCATATGATTCCTTAGATATGTCCCATTTTCCAAGCATATTCAACATATCTAGAAAGTCATCCCTTACTCCATTTAATAATATGGTTTTAATAATATATTTACTTACATTGGGGTGACTGGATCTTTGTATATTATATTGTAACCTTTCTACAAAGTCCTCCAGATTTTCATCCTTTTTCTGCATAATCTTAAATAGTTCCTCCCTTTTTTCTCTTGTTCAAAATTAGTCCTAGTACTTATTAGGGAATTTATGTTTCATTTTGTCCCATGTTGTGATTACATGGCCTCCAAGACTCATGAACCATCTTATTGCATTTCCTTTCAATGTTGCTGGAAATAGTTTTAATTTTTGAGCATTGGAAATGTAATCATAACTTCTGCATAATATATCAAACTCAAAAAGGAATTCAATAGGATCCTCTGAAGAAAAACCATGAAAGTTAGGTAGTGTTGAGAGTGGAATGTTCTTCATGGGGGCTACCCCTCTAGGAAGATCACCAATAGGAAATCCTAATGTGGAAAAAGAATTTTCATCATTTACCTCTCCTTCAGGACCTGCCTGTTCTTCATGATGCAATTCTTCATTGTACTCATCCATGTTTTCTTTTGTCTGCTCCCTTGCTGTGCTTGCTCTGTCCTCAATGTTTCTTGCTGGTTTCTTGACTGTCTCGGGACTCAAACGTATTTCCCCGTCTCAAAGTTTTCTTGAAATGAAGGTTGGGATTTTGGTTTCCGAGAGTTTGGTTGTTGAGCAGCAGATTTAGACTTTGATATAATCTCGTCAATATAATTCTTTCTTCCTCCTCTTCCTCTGCCCCTGCCACCTATAGGGTCAGTGTCTTTAGGGTCTCCACGTCCTCTCATGCAATATTAGTATCTGAAAAATCATAATTTCTTTCGAAATCTATAATTACCTTCCCTGACAACGGCGCCAAAATGTTGGTCACTATAATTTCTTATTTAACTAAACAATCAAGTGCTACATAAATTGTCAACCCAGGGAAGTCTGTTTATTTCAAAGGTAACCACGCACTATATATGCTCAATCTCAAAATCAACCTAGAGTTGTAGTAAAAACATATTAATCACACTTTTCCTTGAACAAACTGAAGTTCTAACTTGATATACAGGAAAGCAATCTACTTATTGCAGAGTTCAATGTTTAAAGAAATAATTGTCCAAAGAATTCTGGATTACATTAAAGAAATAACAGACTGGAAAAGAAATCCTTCAAAACACTGCAAAAGGAAATACCACTATTCTATAACTAGGGAACATGACCCTATTCCCAAAGAAGGAATCTTCAGCACCTGTTTCCGATCATCACACTTCATGAACTCATTGCTTAACGAAAACAATTGACACACACTGAAGGTTAACTAACTCTTAACAGAGAGCAGGACCCTATTTCCTAAGCAGGAAACTTTAGCACCTGTTTCTGATTAGCACACTTTCATGAACTCATTAAAATAATTGACATGCACTGAAGGCTTATCTCTAACAGAGAACATGACCCTATTCCCGAAGAAGGAACCTTCAGCACCTATCCCTGACTATCAAGCTTTCATAAATTCACCAAGTAGGATTGCTAACTAGAATGATTAACAGTTACCCAAGCATGATTCATATGAAAACAATGTAGCAATTGGTAAAGCAAAGTTTCAGCAAAACAGAGTCAGTAAAGTAGTGTTTCAGCAAAACAGAGTTCAGCAAAGTAGTGTTTCAGAAAAACAAAATTTAATCAAGTCATAAACAGAAATAACACTAACACTCTACAAAGCTAATGGGTGAATATTTTGAAGAAGGTGGGCCCTCCCTTCTCACAAGATTCCCCTAGAACGAAAGGAACTAGAGAGAAATGCTCAAAACAATCTTTTGTTCATCTGTCAACTGTGTTACATTACAATCTGAAGTAAAACACGTCCCTCTTTGTAAATCCTTTATTTGTAAAAATAGAAGGTCCTCTCTAATGGTGATTTCCTTTTATTTAAAGAGGAGAATCCCTTCGATACAATTTGACAAACAAATTACAGGTGTACATATGAGTCCTATTCTTATTCAAATCCGATTTCTATACCAGAATAGGGTATCCTAGTCTCCCGTAATAGAATGCTATTACAAGTGCTGAGTGAGGTGTTTTTGTTGCGGTTGGAGTAACAAATTCTTTATTTGTCTTCTTGTTACTGTTGTTGTATTCTATTTTAGCATCACAAATCGCGGGCTATTTCAGCCATGGGATTTGCGTCTTGACTGTTTCAACAACTTGGTCTCAGGCAACAGCAATGGTTAATTTTAGCTCAAGGTGCGACTGTCGTGGTCAATGTAACAGTTTTGTGTTGTTGTTTCAGCATCGTAGACCGCGGACTGTGTAACAACTTCTTCTATGTGAGTTGTTGTTTCAGCATCATTGCCCACAGACTGTGTAACAACTTCTTCTGTGTGAGTTGTTGTTTCAACATCGTTGGCCACGGAGAGTGTAGCAGTTTCTATTTCAGCATTGTAGGCTACGGAGAGTGTAACAACTTCTTCTGTGTCAGTTGTTGTTTCAGCATCGTAGTCCACAGACTGTTTCAGCTACAGAGGTTGCATGCTTTAACTGTTTCAACAACAGGCCTTGATGCTAACCTGCAGTTCGAACTATTTCAACACTTATACATTTCTGATCAATGGTTAAGTAGGAGAGTAATGTAAAATTATATGCAAAACAAATTAAACATATAGTAAAGAGAAGAGACGTTGTATACCTTTGGAAAGATAGGGTAAGGCGATAATGTGAGTTTGAATGTGAGTGAAACAAGGGTGTAAAAGTGGAAAAAAGTGTGGGCAAAAAAGTACAGTGTGTGGTCCTAACATCCCCCCCAACTTAAAATGTTGCATGTCCTCAGGAAACTTCACTCTGAATCAGAATCTGAATACCGACTCTAAGCGTGCAAGTTACTCAAGCAATAGCTGTGGAAGGTGATGTTTGTTGGAGATCTGAACCCTTGAGCGTGTTGTAACCTTTGTCAAGCTGTTGTTTCGGCCTTCTTGAGAAACTTATAATGGACTCGATATTTTTCTACTGGCAACCAGAGGATAAGAAAATGAAACTGGTACCCTATCCAGCTTTCAACACATTGTTGAACACACTTGATGTAGTTAGGTACCTTGGAGATTGCTATCTCAAGATTAGTGGGGCTAAAAGGATTGTGTTCCTGTCTTTTCTCAATAGATTGCTGCCAAAGAATGTCATTTGCCTGTAGGGAAGCAATCTCTATTGATTTAATGAAGTGATGACAATCTTGAAGCACTGTTGTTTGTAATTGCTGAATGTGTTCAGTCATCCCTGGTTTCTTTAAAAAATGATAATATTCTGTAACAAAGGTGACAACATTTTGTGGTTCTTGCCTTATCCAAAGAAGGCGATTATCCTCATTGTGCTTGGCAGCTAGGAAGTAATCCTACCATATAATATGATTGTTGAGGAAGGAGGTGAGTACTCAAATCTGGATGTCACCGACAAGAGGGTTAAGGTTAATCTTTCGTTTCTCAGGGATGGCCTCATTATGAAAATATGTCTCACAGAGGAGGTGCTCATCCATAGCAGAGGCTTCTGCAAAGGTTTTGACAAAATATGCTGGATGTAACACTGCATGGGATCTACCTTCTGTGATTGATTTGATCTGAAACCATGTAATTCATTCCCTGAGGAACAAGGAGTAATTGCAGCATGGTTTCCTTGCAGCCAATAGTTTTTGTGCCAAGTCAAATATTAGGACCACCCTGCCTTTTAGCTCTTTGTTCTGTTTCTTAAGGGCACGAGCTTCCTGACGTATTTTCTCCAAAGCCTCCCAATTTGAGTAGGTATGATTTATCCAGATTTGTCTGTGTTCCTGCAGGCTTTTGGCCTATGTAACAACAAACTCTTTTTTCCATTTTTCTATTATTGCCTACTCATCCCATGGTTGAGTTTGTGTTTCAGCATTGCAAGTAGTAGGCTGAGGTAGGGTCTGAGTGGCCTATTCCACAAAGGTGTGGGTATTAATCTGGCTGGGAGGGGAAAATTCATCAATAGGCAATGTTTGTACATCTTTATTAACAAAAGAAAGGGTTTCAGATTTGACATTTGTTGCACGCCAGGGCTCAATATTGATTTTGGAAGGTCTTGCTGGTTCTTGTGTAACAGCAGGGTGTTCTTCCTTGATTGTAGAAATTGAAGGAGAATGGGGAGTTCTTGGCATTGGAATTTGAATTACTTTGTAGCCTGCTTGATAGTAGATGTCCCCACATTGATAGCACATATATTCTCTACACGGATTCTCTGTTGTAGTTCCTTCTAACATGGTCGATGTGTGAGATAAGGTGTACAAATTAAGTTCCTTCTCATAGGCTTCCTTTTCTGCGGCTAGCTCTTGCTTGTAGGCTTCCAATTCAGATTTTAGGAACTCATTTTATTGTAAGACAGAGGCCATTGTTGGTTCTGGTTGAGGAGTGACTGGTTCTTGTGTAGTAGTCACGACCGCACTAGTTGGTTCTTATGGAGTAGCTACAGGATCGACAATTGCTTCTTGTGTTTCAGCTTCTTGATGTAAGGAAAGTAATGTTACAACACCCTGGACCTCTGATTCCTGTATCTTAGTATCAATATCAGCAGCTGGTTCTTGTGTTTCAACTATAGCTGTTTCTTGTGTGGCAGCTATGGCTAGTTCTTATGTTTTAGCCACTGAATGAGTAGTTGGTTCTTTTGTTTCAGCTACTAAATGGGTAGCTGGTTCTTGTGTTTCAGCTACGAATTGGGTAGCTGGTTCTTGTGTTTCAGCTACGAATTAGGTATCTAGTTCTTGTGGTTCAACTACATGATGAGTAGCTGGTTCTTTTGTTTCAGCTACTTGATTTGAAACGGATGATGTCGCAACACCCTGGGCATCTGGTTCTTGTGTTTCAGTGCCCGTGGGTGGAATAGGCAAAGATTTCGGCATTTGGGAGGTTGGAGGTGTACGGGGTATTAGTTGGATGGGTTGGGGGTTTAGGGTAGTGGTAGTAGTGGCTGCCCTTATTGAGGCCCTTGTTCATTTTCTTTGTAAAAAGGGCAGAAAGAAAGAAATTTGCTTTCATTTACGTGGAGGTTTTTCCTCAATGATGGGACAGGGAGAATTGTCTGGCTCAGAATCATCACAAAGAATATGAAGGGAAGGAGTGGATGATTCTGGTAAAGTGTGGGGTGGGCTTGGTATGGTAGGGTGGTTAATTGGACTGATTGGGTTTGTAGGCGGACTGTTAGGTATTTCTGGAGAGTCTGGAGGGTTTTGTGGTTGTTATTCCTGAAGATTTTCAGGAATTTCAGCGGCTTCTTGGGGATTTATAGGTGGGTTGTTTAGTGGAGGGTTTTTTTGGGAAAAACCCTTTTGGATAAGGAGTTGAACGAGACGATGATGGGTGAGTTAAAGGGTAGGATCTTTAGCCTTTTTACAGTAGTGCGACATGTTTTTAAGAAAACTGAGCAAATAATAAAGAATGTTCACCAATCTATTATGTCGTAGATGAGACAACAAGACAAAATCGTGCTGGTAGACTACCTGGTATCGGCATTCGTAGGTAAGGTAGTGTTTGATGAATTTTACAACTTCTTGCCATGGAGGCAGCAACAAGCTAAGTCAGACACCCTGGCCTTTAGGTTCAATTTGTTCCCCTAACAAGAGGAAATCCTACTGGGCATTCAGGATGACATGTTTGCGACTGAACAAGTGAAGGCCATTGGTAGGGAGACCTGAAACCTGCACTATATCCTCTTATGTAACTGAAATCCAAACCCCTTGAACAATGGAATGGTCTTCCTGGAGATTTTGAGCAAATTGGAGAACATGTTGTTGATCATACCCCTGGAGTCTTTGAAAATAACCGAGCCATCCTACCTGCAGAAAAATTTGATAGGCTTCTGGATACAGTTCTAACAGGGCTGTCGTGGCGGGTTCGTATCGTATAATAGAGCCTCCCATAGCTAACAACTTAGTAAGATACACCGTCAAAGAGTCGAGTAACAGCTTCTGTGCAGAGTAAGTTTTTCAAGTGAAGGCATGCAAATAGTGGTGAAACAAACGAAATGATGGTAAATAGGAATGACGGTGGTTAATTCGTATGAAATGATGGTATAAAAGTTTGATTTTTCCTCCCCCCCTTCAAGTGCGGCTAATAATGATTTTACTCAAGTGGTAATACTGATTTGGAATCTTCTCATTAACTATAGCTTAACTGTATTACATAGAATTTACATACCTCATCTTTACCTTTTGATTCATGCTTAAACAAAATATAATGTCTATCTGTAATAGTTTTGCAGTGGCTGTGGCAGAGACTTTTGATTTTTTAGATGAATTGTATCAAGGATTTGTTGACTGGAAGGACAAAATGTAGTATGAGAGCGCAAAAGATTATTGACAGAAAATGCCGAAAAGTTGGTGTTTCAGTCGTAGGAAGAACAAAGAAATGTTTGCTAAAGAGTGATGTTGCAGAATACTACTGAGGAAGTGGTGTTTCAGCAATAGAAAGAAGGGAGAAATAATTTCTAGATGGTGTTGTTTCATCAATTGGGAAATGTGAAGAATTGCTGAAAAATAGTGTTTCAGCAATGGGAAAATGTGAAGAATTGCGGAACCGCGGCAATGGGAAAATGACGAAAGGTTGTTGATAGTGGTGTTTCAGCAATGGGAAGAAGGGTGAAACAATTGTTGAACGGTGTTGTTTCGTCAATGGAGAAATGTGAAGAACTTTTGAACAGTGATGTTTCAGCAATGGGAGAAAATGGCGAGAATTCTGTTGGACAGTGGTGTTTCGGTAATGGGAAAATGGCGAAAAGTTGCTGACAATGGTGTTTCAGCAATGGGAAAAATGGTGAAAGGTTGTTGACAGTGGTGTTTCAACAATGGGGAAAATGGTGAAAGGTTGTTGAACAATGATGGGGAAAAATGGTGTGAGGTTGCTGACAGTGGTGTTTCAGCAATGGGAAAGCTTGCCTCTTCTTGAAGTAGGATCGTCCTTTCTTAGTGGGCCGGTGCTTTGATCGGGGATCTGCAAAAATCGATTGTAACATGGTATTTCTTGACAGAGATTATTAGTAAATGAAATCTAATATAATACTAAAGAAATTAACTTAAAAAGAATTAATTGCAATGAGGGGTAGGAGCCCCCTCTAAAAAGAGGTAATGAGAGTCTGCCACACATGTGGCCTTAAAATATTCTTTGGAAATAGGGCGTCGGTACAGACGGAGTCGATGACCATTTACAAGTAACGGTGTTTTAGAGTCATCGATTGTGAGGATCCTTACTGTTCCATTGGGGGAAATAGTGTCTACTTCGTAGGGTCCAAGCCATATTGTACATAGTTTCCCTTGAAATTCTTTGAACCAAGAGTCATACAGTAGGGCCCAATTACCTTTTTGGAACTGCTTATGCTTGATAGTTTTGTCATGCCATTTTGATCTTTGTTGTTGAATCATAGTTTTCTGATGAATGGCATCTATTCTTTTTTCATCCAATTCATTAAGATGCTGCAACCTAGTTGTCTGTGCATCGGTCTAATAAAGGTTGACAGCTAAAGCAGTCCTTAAGGTTTTTATTTCAAATTCCACAGGAAATACAACACTCTTTCCATAGACTAATTCATAGGGAGAGAATCCTGTAGTATTTCTCCAGGTAGTTCTGTAGGCCCATAATGCTTCAGGGAGTCTGTGAGACCAGTTATTTCTGTTTTCCTTCATTGTTTTTGTGAGAATGGCCTCTATTACTTTATTTGTGCTTTCCACCTATCCATTATCTTTGGGGTGGTATGCTGTAGTCATTCTATGTTGAATATGATATTTTTGAAGGGTGGCTTTAAAACCATGAGAAGTGAAAGGAGGTCCTCCATCTGTAACTAATTATTTTGGCACTCCAAATCTAATGAATATGTCTTCAAATAAGAAATCTATAACTGCTTCTTCGGTTGCTCTATGGAGTGATTTAGCTTCCACCCATTTAGTCATATAGTCTATGCAGACCACTATGTAAACTTTTTGATTGGATGGGGGGTTAATGGGTCCTACAAAGTCTAAGGCCCATCTTTCAAATGGTTCAAGTACTATCTGGGGGTTTAATGGCATTTCTTCTCTATGATTAGGTTGGCCTACACTTTCACAACTATCACAAACCCGAACATATTTCTTTGCATCTTTGAAAAGTGAGGGCCAATAGTACCCCATCCTGAGAATTTTATGTGATGTTCTCTTATCAGCAAAATGCCCTCCACAAGGGCCATCATGACA
>JZKD02S0727625.1:690004-703674 GCA_000966675.3 Picea glauca | reverse complement strand
CCAATAGGAAATCCTAATGTGGAAAAAGAGTTTTCATCATTTACCTCTCGTTCAGGACCTGCCTGTTCTTCATGATGCAATTCTTCATTGTACTCATCCATGTTTTCTTCTGTCTGCTCCCCTGCCACGCTTGATCTATCCTCAATGTTTCCTGTTGGTTTCTTGACTGTCTCAGGAATCCAAACTTCTTTCCCCATCTCAAATTTTGCTTGAAATGAAGGTTGGGATTTTGGTTTCCGAGAGTTTGGTCGTTGAGCAACAGATTCAGACTTTGATATAATCTCGTCAATATAAGTCTTTCTTCCTCCTCTTCCTCTACCCCTGCCACCTGTAGGGTCAGTGTCTTTGGGGTCTCCACATCCTCTCATGCAATCTTTGTATCTGAAAAATCATAAGTTCTTTCGAAATCTATAATTACCTTCCCCGACAACGACGCCAAATGTTGGTCACTATAATTGCTTATTTAAATAAACAATCAAGTGCTACATAAATTTTCAACCCAGGGAAGTCTGTTTATTTCAAAGGTAACCACGCACTATATATGATCAATCTCAAAAGCAACCTAGATTTGTAGTAAAAACATATTAATCACACTTTGCCTTGAACAAACTAAAGTTCTAACTTGAATTACACGAAAGCAATCTACCTATTGCAGAGTTCAATGTTTAAATAAATAATTGTCGAAAGAATCCTAGATTACATTAAAGAAATAACAGACTGGAAAAGAAATTCTTCAAGACACTGCAAAAGGAAAGACCACTATTCTATAACCAGGGAACAAGACCCTATTCCCAACGCAGGAATCTTCAACACCTATTTTCGATCATCACACTTCATGAACTAATTGCTTAACTGAAACAATTGACACACATTTAAGGTTAACTAACTCTTAACATAGAGCAGGACCCTATTTCCTAACCAGGAAACTTCAGCACCTGTTTCTGATTAGCACACTTTCATGAACTCATTAAAATAATTGACATGCACTGAAGGCTAACTATCTCTAATAGAGAACATGACCCTATTCTCGAAGTAGGAACCTTCAGCACCTGTCCCTGACTATCAATCTTTCATAAATTCACCAAGTAGGATTGCTAACTAGAATGATTAACAGTTACCCAAGCATGATTCATATGAAAACAATGTAGCAATCAGTAAAGCAGAGTTTCAACAAAACAGAGTCAGTAAAGTAGTGTTTCAACAAAATAGAGTTCAGTAAAGTAGCGTTTCAGCAAAATAGAATTTAATCAAGGCATAAACATAAATAAAACTAACACTCTACAAAGCTAATGGGTGAATCTTGTGAAGAAGGTGAGCCCTCCCTTCTCACAAGATTCCCCTGGAACGAAAGGAACTAGAGAGAAATGCTCAGAACAATCTTTTATTCGTCTATCAACTGTGTTACATTACAATCTGAAGTAAAACACGTCCCTCTCTGTAAATCCTTTCTTTGTAAAAATAGAAGGTCCTCTCTAATGGTGATTTCCTCTTATTTAAAGAGGAGAATCCCTTCGATACAATTTGATCAACAAATTACAGGTGTACATCTGAGTCCTATTCTTAGTCAGATCCGATTTCTATACCAGAATAGGGTATCCTAGTCTCCCGGAACATAATGCTATTACAGGTGTTGAGTGAGGTGTTGCTATCATAGTTGGAGTAATAACTTCTTTATTTGTCTTCTTGTTACTGTTGTTGTATGTTGTTTCAACATCGCAAATCGCGAGCTGTTTTAGCCATGGTATTTGCATCCTGACTGTTTCAGCAACTTGGTCTCAGGTAGCAGCGATGGTTAATGCTAGCTCAAGGTGCGGCTGTCGTGGTCAATGTAACGGTTTTGTGTGAGTTTCAGCATCGTAGACCATGGACTGTGTAACAGTTTCTTCTGTGTGAGTTGTTGTTTCAGCATCGTTTCCCACGGACTGTGTAAAAATTTCTTCTGTGTGAGTTTTATTTCAGCATCGTTGGCCATGGAGAGTGTAGCAGTTGTTGTTTCAACATTGTAGACCATGGAGAGTGTAACTACTTCTTCTGTGTGAGTTGTTGTTTCAGCATCGTAGTCCACTGACTGTTTCAGCTATAGAGGTTGCGTTCTTTAACTATTTCAGCAATAGGCCTTGATGCTAACCTGCAGTTCGAACTATTTCAGCACTTATACATTTCTGATCAATGGTTAAGTACGAGAGTAATGTAAAATTATATGCAAAACATATTAAACATATAGTAAAGAGAAGAGACATTGTATACCTTTGGAAAGATAGGGTAAGGTGATAATGTGAGTTTAAATGTGAGTGAAACAAGGGTGTAAAAGTGGCAAAAAGTGTGGGCAAAAAGGTACATTGTGTGGTCCTAACAAAATTCAGATCTAAGATACAATTTTGATGTAAAATAGTTATAAGAGGTATTCAAGTTGGTTTTGGTACCTATTTTTGTGGCAACGAATTAGGTTTTTTTCCAAACTCAGCAAATTCGAATCTTATCTCCTTCAAGAGTCATCAAACAACCTTGGAAGGCTATTCTGCACTGCACAAGGACTCTACATCATCTGAAGACCGTGAAATGTGGAATTGACCTCATTTTGAGGATCATTCCTTATCTTTTGTAATCTAGTTTTTGACTTTCTATATTTCGTATTTCTGATCCACTCTTTCAGGATCTGAATACTGTATTGTAAGTCTATAAAGCCAAAGACATTTGGAGCACCAAGGGGTTCAATCATAGATACATTTTGGCTCATTTACTAGACTCTTATCTTGATATGAATCACAGTCTTGTTTTGCAACTAATGTCTAATTTGTTCATGTGTTGCATTACTCTGTACTTTGATTCAATTTAGCTTAGATTTTAAGAACTGTTATATTCTTATTTAGCTCATGAATTTGAATTAAAGGATCTCTTACTATCTTGTATGACCCTGCATGTTAATGTACTTGGTTATCTAGATTAGTGTTCTTCATACCCTATTCCAATTACTTTATCTGATTATTKATTTCTAAAAGCACTRGCTCATTCTAATGCATGATAAGTTGTTCTTCTCATTAGCCCTTGAGTTATCCCATTGATCCAGATACACCTAATTATCACATTTCTTAAGTTACCAAGCATATTTAGCCTACAACCCCAAAGAGTTTATTGGAGTGATAACACCACCAAATAATAATGAGAGAGGGTGATGAATGGAAGAAATCCTTTAAGACAAATGAAGGTTTGTATGAGTGGATATTTATGACATTTGTCTTAAAAAATTACCCAAGCACTTTTATGAGGTTGATGAATGAAATATTGAAAGATTTCATTGGCAAGCTTGTGGTTGTATATATGGATGATATACTGATCTTTAGAAATACTAAAGGGGAGCATTTGAGGCACCTGACACAAGTGATGAGGTAGGAGAAGATGTTGATAAATCTGAATAAGTCCTCTTTTATGAAGACATAACTCATTGACTTGGGTTTTTTGATCTCTTCAAATGAACTGAAGATGGATCCAGAAAAGATGAGAGCAATAAAAGAATGGCCATCACCAAGAAGCATGTTCGAGGTAAGAACCCTCCATGGATTAGCAAGTTTCTATAGGAAATTCATCAGAGATTTTAGTGGAATTTGTGCACTGATGATGGATACAGTGAAGAAGAAGAACAAGTCTTTTAAATGGACAGAGGAGGCCGAGAGGAGATTCAAATTACTGAAGGAGAAAATAACAGAATGACCAATTTTGGTCTTGCCAAATTTTGAAAATACATTTCAGGTGAGATGTGAGGCAAGTGGAGTTGCAATTGGAGAAGTTTTGAGCCAGGATAATAGGCATGTTGCCTATTTCGGTGAAAAGTTGAATGAGACGAAGAGGAAATACTCAAAATATGACAAGGATTTTTATTCCATCATTCAAGCCCTGAAGAAGTGGATACACTACCTTGTCCCACAAGAATTTGTCTTGTATAGTGATAACCAGGCCTTACAATTCATAACCAGACAACAAAAATTGAATCAGAAGCATGCAAAGTGGATTGATTTTATGCAGAATTTTAATGTTTTCATAAAACATATTGTTGGGAATTCTAACAAAGTTGTTGATGCATTGAGCAGGAGATGTTTGATTCTGCAGAAATTTCAAGTAAGAACTTTGGGGTTTGAACACCTGGAGGATATGTATTGTGATGATGAAAATTTCAATGAAGCATGTGAAAATGTTGTGTTGAGAGATAGTAGCCATTGGATGGAGTATATGATTCAAGAAGGATTTTTGTTCAAGGGAAATCAGTTGCGCATATCAAAATGCTCAATGGGGGATAACCTTTTGAAGGAAAATCATAGTGGAGGATTGGCTAGACATTTTGGCCATCATAAAACATTTGCACAGTTAAGCAGTTCATACTATTGGCCAGGTATCAGGATAGAAGTGGTAAAATTTGTGAACATATGTAGAATCTGCCAACATGCAAAAGGAAAAAGATAGAACACTTGATTGTATCAACCATTTTCGATACTAGAGAGGCCTTGGGATGGAATAAGCATGTATTTTTTGTTTGGAATTCCAAGAAAGCAGAGAGGATTTGATTCCATATTTGTGGTGGTGGATATTTTTCAAATGTGGCACAATTTATCCCATGCCAGAAGAGCAGTGATGCAATGGATGTTGCAAATATGTTTTTCAAGGAAGTTGTAAGACTTCATGGCCTACCCAGGAGCATTGTCTCAAATAGAGACACAAAATTTGTTGGTCATTTTTGGATAACACTGTGGAAGAAGTTGGGGGTGGATTTTTCCTTTAGCTCATCTTATCACCCTCAAATAGATGGACAGACTCAGGTGGTGAACAAATGTTTGGGAAACTTGTTGAGGAGTCTAGTCATTGGGCATCATAATCAGTGGGATCTGATTCTACCACAAGTAGAATTCGCATACAATGACTCACCAAACAGGAGAAATGGAAAGATCCCATTCCAAATATTGTATGGAATGCAACCTAGGCGAGTATCTGAGTTGAGAGACTTAGAATAGAGTGAGATCAGGAGCACTGGAGAATAATATTTTGCTGTAGAAATGCAGAAAATCCATAGCCATATCAGAGGACAATTGCATAACTCTAGCCAAGAATACAAGCATAGAGTTGATAAAAATCGCAGGGATCTTCAATTTGAAGTAGGAGATCAGGTTCTGGAACATCTCAGAAAGGAAAGGTTCCCTAGGGGAACATATAAAAAATTAAAATTGAAGAATATAGGACCATGTAATATCTTAAGGAAATTTGATGCAAATGCCTATGAGATTGAGTTTCTAGATGATGTGGAGATATCACCCATATTCAACATTTTAGACATGTATCCTTATAGGAAATATGACACAGAGGAAGAATAAAATCAAGAGAAGTTTCAGTGGGAGAAACAAATGGCTATAGAAGAAAAACCACAGATGGAGAAGATCGTTGATCAGAGAATTGGCAAGAAGACTAGGAGGAAAACCTATTTTGATTATATGGTCAAGTGGAAAGGGTATCCAATAGAATATGCCAGCTAGGAAAATGAAGATGATATCCAGAAGCCTGGAAATTCGGCGCAGAAGCTCATGGGCAGGAGTCCATGACTTTTTTTGTTCAGGGGGAGTATGATGTAGGAGCATCGTCAGCGAGCATGCGTGGCAGGACAAATCAGTTCCTGGGAATCATTTAAGAATCTCAAAGGCTGGGAGTTATGATGAATCTTTTGGAGCTGGTTGGAAAAATGAAAGAAGATAAAATTCTTCAGGACTTAATGATCATGAGAGATCAAGGAGTTTCACTACGAAGTATTGAATGCAACTAAAATTAGGTAGTAGTTAGGTGTTTGTTTTGGAGGTAGATGAGTAGTCGGGGGGAACCCTAAGGACCCTCTAAGTTAAATAGAGTTTTTGTATGCCCAAATGAGGCTGCTACAAGTTAGTAGGAATTTTATGAGTTTTAAGTTACTTTTTTTATATTAGTTGTAGCCATTTACTTTTTGAATGAATATGATAGAGGAAAATTGATCCAAATGCATATTACTATTACTATTTGCAATTCTCTATTATTGGGTTTTAATAAATCAATGAATTTCGTTATGAATGGATGAAAACTGTGGATATAAATATAAGTTTCATTTGTTTCTCTTCTATTGGGTGAGTGCAAGGTGTGCACACTGAATGCAAGGAGTGCATTTATAGAATATGTTTTGATTTTGAAGCTCAGAAGAGATAGCACAAAACTTTCCATTTGCAATGAGTGAAAAGCGATTGTTGCAAGGCATGCACAGTCACCCACAAGAAATAAGTATTGCATAAGAATCTGTTACAAGGAGTGCACAGATATGGAATATCAGGAGGAAGAGATACAAGAACCGCTAGATCAACTGCAGGGAGAAATCTGGGCCATCAGATCAGAGTCAAGACAGGAGGAACGCACACAAGTGGAGAATAGATCTCGTTCATTAGATCTCGACGCAGAGGACTAATAGTCGTTGGATCCAAGTAAAGTGCATGTATCTTAACCCTTTGAAATCGTACAAAAGAATCAGACTTATGAAGTTACGAAATCATCTGAGTCATCCATCGTGAAGGGGGACATATGGCAAGAGATCAACATTTCGCTGACTCGGGACTCAAAGAAGCCAAAGGCAGAGTTATAAGAACTTTTGAGTCATGAAATAATTATTTTATCATAATCGTTGATCAAAGGAGGAACATGAACCATAGATCTGGTTTCATTAGGAGTTCGCAACTTGGGAAATCAGAGGTAAGAGTTGTGGGAATTTGTGAATTCTGAAATCGCGATTTGGTCTGAACTGTCATATCGAGGGGAGATCTAGACTGTTTATTACCCATAGAAAAGGAGATATCAGGAGTTATGATATTGGGAGAAGAGAGGTGAGGGGTTTCCCAACTTTGTGAAACACGAAGTCCCGATTCATAAAGAGTTAATCTATGTCATTCGATCATGGGGAGTTGTGAGCCATTGATCTGGTGCACATGAATTTTGGGTTTTGGAAGGATGATCAAGTGGAAAAAACGTCTTTTGAGTTAAGCAAGTGGTCATAGTGAAGTGTCACATTAGGGAAGGTGAATAGAGGGGCTAGCATGCGCTAGACACCTATCGAGATTTCCAAAGTCAAAGAATCAGTGTTGGATCATACGCAAACACCCAATACGTGAAATCACGACACACCTTTAGTTAGCTAAGTGGTCACACTGTGGTCACGTAACACAAGGATTTTAGCCATAGAAGAGCTAGTACCTGATTCACGTGGAAATTGAATAGGGCTCATGAGAGAACCCATGGGCCTCATACGACCTACGCATTCATGAAAAAGACTTGTGTAAGTGGGATTGGGTATAGAAGATACACAAAGAGTCGATCTGACTCAGTTTTCTTGATCGATCCTAGGTCGGCAGGTCGTGCAACCCTTAGGAGAGAAGGGGGGTCTGCATCACATAACATATTTTCCATGCAAATGGTATGCGAAAATGATGGATTCTAGGTTAGATGAGTATTTGTGCAACTAAAAATAATTTTGGATTCCAAGCAACTAGGATTCAACATTACCTTCCCTTTCTCTTTCAAAATCAAAGGATTGTGGCTTAAGATTTTTCATCTCTCCTTGCAAATTTTCCAATTCATGTCTTATTCTCTGGTTCCTAACATGAGACACTTTTGGACTACTTATGGATTTTTCAAATGCATAAAATTTACTTGTTGAGTAAGGAGGTGAGTGATGTCTATGAGTTTTTCTAGCACTTCTTGAATGACCAATTCTTCTATAGTTATCTCTCATTTCATGATGTTTTCCTTCTCCCTCCTTCTTTGATTTAGATCCATTCTTTTCTTACCTCTCCAACTTATTTAGAATTTGCGTAATTTAAGAATTTATTTGATTTTTTTCTATCATCATATTCTAATTGTCTTCTTTGTAACTCTACACTTATATTCTCAAGTTTCTCACAATATCTATGCATGTTTCTGGTTCCCCTAAGATGCCATGCTCATTTGATTCTGTCTCTGCATTACCAATACTGATATTTTGACCTTTGATTTCTCTCTCATGACTAAAGGCTCTCTCTCCTTCCTCCATGTCGCAAATAATCATTCTTCTCTTGCCATTATATGTTTATATCCCATAGTTATGCAAAATTTGCAAGCAACCATTCTGTTAGAATTATGATATTATAAAAACAATCAGTTAATGTAATATGTATTATTTCTACTCAATTAATGAAGAATTATATCACATTTATTCCAATTATACTAATTCTTGATTATTCTCCTCTAATTCATCTTTCCAACAGATGTACTCATGTCTCATTCTAAGTTCTTAGCGAAAAGTTACAACATTCTCAGGTTGTAATTTCCACTCACTTACTGCTACACAAATATATTTATTAATTTATGAGAAATTTTAGTGCCCAATTCAAAATTATGGTATACAAATGTATTCTCCTCCTCAATAAATTTCCAACGACTATTCATTTTCTTAAACATGATCTCCAAGATGAAAGTTATGGTCCGTAGAAGTTTAGATTTTTTTTCCAAATTTATCCCTATATGCTACCGGTGTCTTATTTCTCTTCTTGAAATTTTTTACATACCTAGATACAAAATATGGCTCAATGGATGTCGTTTTTGGCTCATAATTTTTCCATAGACTACTCATGTTCCTGAAATAGACTTCTTAGCAAGAATTTATTCCCTCTGGAAGTAAATTGGGGCCAAAATTTTACCTTAATTGTTTCAACTATAACTTTCTCATACGAGCTTTGTTTTGCGCCCACAATAGCTAGTTAGATAGATCTATCTAAGTTGTTTTATTTAAGTTTCCTCATTTAGGGCCTAAAAATTACATCACAAGTCATGAACTTCAAAAACCCAAAAAATTCATATAAATTTGATTGTTTTCTTGTTATAACATCCTTTTAATATGCATTGTCGATCTTAAAATCGAGTGAGATATCAACCATTGATCTAGACTCCATCGGTGATTCATCATCGCAAATTCCTCTTTGGAAACCAAACTTTCTCACTGATCTCTTTGACACTTGATCATCAGCCATCGATACTTTCTCTTCATAAACCAAATGATTCCTACAAATTTCCGTGATCCCTTACAATCGTCCATCCCTTTGTTGATGTGGAACAACACGTGGATGTTGATTTGGCATGACAAATGGATGGTGATGTGGAATGACACATCATCCTAAGGTTTCAACTGGGATGATGTGGCATGAGATGTGGATGTTGACATGGCATGACACATCATCCTCATCTTTTCTTCAGCGGTGATCATCCACTTCTCTTGGAACAATTGAACATCAAACTAATTATACCAATGCTCTATCATCGACCATATAACCATGAATATTTTGTTTTGATGCATGAATGCCTTCATGTAATTTTTTTGATCGATGACCATAGACCATTGATGACTGAACATTTCCTTTGGTTGGATGAAAAAAATTCCAAACTTGTCAATCGAACCATCGAACATCAAAAAGTTCCTTTGGTGAACTTCAACACCTTGAAAATTTTGATCAAATCCTATGTGAATCTAGGTCATTGATGAAAATGGGTGAAAATGAATACGAACCATCGATCTTTCTCATTTTCCAAACCGCCAAAATGAATCTTGGTCATTGATCTGGTAACCTTTCCAAACTTTGAAACATTTTAAATATTTAAATTTATTAAGTGTGAATCGGGGTCGTTGATCTCGAGATCGAACATGATATTGATTTTCGATTCTTTGAAATATGTCCCATGCTACAACAACCATTAAAACTCAATTTTTTTTACCTTCCAGGTAGAATGCATCTATGTAACTTTGTATATTGAATCCCTTAACTTCTTAGATAATCTTGAGTTATTTAAACTCATGTATTTCTCACAAAATTGAGGTATTTCTCTCTATTTTTTCAGTTTTCCCCAAATTCACACAAACCAAAATCTACAACAGTCAGTTTTCCCAATTTTCAGTCATCCTAGACCATACAAGTTCGTTCTTTGACCCATAATATCTAATACCAATATGTAAGGTACCCAACCACTAGCAGGCTGATTGCGCTACTTCAAATCGTACTTCAAGAACATATTTCAAATTCTAATAACAATTAATTAATAAAGAATCATCAAGGAAATTAAATAATCAAGATTCATTCTATAATTAGAAATAATTTTTAATCATGCCATGCACAATAATAACCAACAAGAAGGCACATTAAAAATATATATCTCAAAGATAGTAATTAATACATAGTGGAAATAAATATACAATTAGAGAAACACATGATAGAGAGAACCTATATTTAATATAAACCAATCATCAACTGGCTGCAAAACAAGGACTTTCCACCCAACCTTAGACATTAATGTTACAAGTCACAAAAATAGGTGACCTCCAAGCTAGGGCTATGAATCCAAAAGGACAGGTTCCAGAGGGGCACTCAAATTCCCAAACCAATCAACACTCAATCTCTCACAGGTTTCTCAACACACAATAATCAAAAGTACACCAAATATATTATCTCCATCCTACACCACCCAAAGATAATGAACCCCCTTCACTGCCTTGTAGTCCCTCAGGATATCCATTTCTTTCCATGGATCCAGTGCATCTGTTTGAGAATTTTTTATGTTGGAAATCTCAATATTCATAGATGTTATCAAGGTTTATCACATTCCAATGCATCTCAGGAATACAAGCACCAATTGATGGTTGGAATACACTAGTAATTACTAAAACTAGCAAAAAAATGGATCATTTTCTCAACAATTCATCCCCATGTCCCAACGAAGAACAAGAATGAATGAGTAATGATGAATGGATGATGAACCAAATGATCAGAAACCAAAAAGAAACAGTGAAGACCCAAAAAAACCGACAACAGGGGTTTATATATTTACATGGAAATTAAGAACCACACGACCTTCCCCCCAAGAATCGCATGTAACCAATTTTCCACCAAAAAATCAAGATGGGTAAATAAAATATAATATAAATACTTAGCCCTTGTATCCCCCTCTTTCATGTAATCATATCCCTCTATAACTCTTGTCCTTGTTCGTATTTCATCTAGGAATGTATTTTACTATTTGCAATGTTCAAAGCATTACATTTCCTAGGCACTTCGACTGTTTTCAAATAAACAAAATACATTATTAATATAAGGAATCAAAACCTAGGTATTACATGAAATCAGGACTAGAAGAGCATGATATAAATCTAGAGCAAAGACTATGAATATGGAACACTCTGATTTACCATATTGACACCAAAATGCCCAAGACAATTTGAAAATAGAAGAGGTAAAAGCGATGCAAAGCCAATGGTACTTTTAATAAATATCAATCATGAACAACCTCAAAGAAAGATTGACCACTCAGGATTCTTTTTAACTTCAGATTAATAATGCATGTATATTCATTTGCGAAATTGAATGAGGAGTTTGAGTCATTTAATGAAAAAATGAGCAATTTTAAGAGATATTAACAAATGATTGTTACAAAAGGAGAAAAGTCTTTGTTCTTTTATAAAAGGAAGACCATTGAATGTAAGAAGGGAATTTTGACCATTGTATAGAAGGAGAATACTCTTAATTATGGATATACAAAGAGAAGAAGGAAATTTGAGATCATATTTTTTTCAAATGCATGTGGGAATACTCTACATATGTGTTTGTCATTTAAGTTTATGGATACTCGTCATATGAATTGTTTCTATGCTTAGTGTTTGGAATGATTATGCTACTATGATTTCTAATGAATACACTAATGAAGTTACCAATAATATCTACAATTATTTGTGATCATTTATGCAATTTCATTATTTTAATACAATGTTGATTGATGTGAATTACTTCTGTTATCAATAATGTTATCTCATACCATATTCATTTAATTAGTTTTACTCATGTAGGACATGTTAGAAGTAGTTAGATTGGTTAGCTTTATTTTATTTTGGATTAGATATAGAGTTATATAGAATTATTTGGGGGGAAATCTACTATCTTTTCCCTTTTCTTCTTTTAATTCTTAGTGGAAACCAGACCCACACTAGTCAGAAACACTACCCCAAATGAGACATGTTTTATTTGGACCTGACATCAGGCATTTTCCTTTACCTTCTTGATAGGCCATTTGGACCCGTCAATACATAGGTAGATTCATTACTCGATACACATTACCTTTTAGGAAGGAATAATAGTAGATCCATAAAATATTGAGCATATTAAGGAATGACCTTCAACTAAGAATGTAGTTGATGTAAGGCCATTCATGGGGCTTGCTAGATATTACAGAAGATTCATAAAAAAAAATTCAAATATTGTCCAACCCATTATATCTGTACAGAAAAATGGAGTTAAATTTGGATGGAAACCAAAGTGTGAGGAAATATTCCAATTGTTGAAATAATTGCTTGCTAGTGCACCCATTTTTAAGATTGTTGACAAAAATGATGATTTTATGGTATGAATAGATGCTTGCAAACTGGAAGTGGGTGGAATTATTACTTAGAATGGGCATGTGATCCGTTATTGATCCAAGAGGATCTAAGGAACTCTCAAAGAGGTTCTAGAAGTTTCAGAATGATCATAGAGGTCCAATAGGATCCATAAATGATCAAAATTCATTTGTCTCAAACAATATAAAAAATGACATCATTGCGTAGATCTTGTCATCAACGTTCCAATGACACAAACGGTTCATGAAACATAGCTCGTATGAAAAATTTATGGGATGTCAAAGTTCAGGTCAACTAGGTCAACATCAATAGTCAAAGGGGTAAAAGGGATATGTGTCATGTCCGTACAATGACACATGGAACAAACATACAGGTGATGTGGCCACACCCCAAGGTGCCACATAGAATGATCAGTTGACTGGGAAGATGAGTTGGCAGGTTGATTTAGCATGTGTACCCTCTGAGTCATCTAATGGTGTGTTGACATGTGGCATTAGGTAGCCAATGAGAATAGATGATTTTAGGGGCTAAATTTCACCAATGGGCTATTTTTCCATGGTTTTTCCCAAAAAGAGATTCATTAATTTCCATTTTTTCCAAAAATGATTTGCGCAAATTTCATAAAATAAAATTATTTTACCTTAAAAATCGCCAAAATGTTATAGAAACTATATAAAATATTGGGAAATTTGAATATTTTAAAAAAAATATCTCTAAACATTTTACGTTTTTCATATTAAAGGCTAGTAAAATTATCCCAAGTTTCTACGTTTTAATATAAATTTCCATCCTTGAAATTATCCCTGCCAATGAGAAGTTGCCACATGGCAACTTCCCATTGGCATATATTGTTAATTCATTGTAAACATTTTGGAGTCAATAGGGTTCGACCCCATGACCTTCATATCCACCAAAGTCTTAGCATACCTGCCACAACCATCATGCCACGAGTTGGGTCTTAACCATATTATGTTTAAACAATTATTTGAATTTAAGATAACTCTCATATGGAGAGGAAAGGGGCTGAGGACTAGCCCCAACCCGGTTTTAATGTATTACCATGTTACCATTGGTCATATCTACGGAGGGGATAATAAATAATGTCGATGGGTTTTTAAATATGATATACCATGTAACACATAGTATATATGGTATATAATATATACCATAAATATGGTAACACCCATGTGACCTTATCCCATATATATATATA
>JZKD02S0727625.1:669670-682749 GCA_000966675.3 Picea glauca | reverse complement strand
TAAGCTGCCACCATTCTAGCGAGTCTTTCACTCTGTATTTTTATAGTCTCTGTACATTTATTTCATTAATAGAAATTGTGTATTACTATATCTCTGTGTTTATGGTTGCATCTCTGATATATTTCTGTTATATTACTGGATATACATGATATCTCTATGAATTTCTTTATTATATCTCCGCTCTCATTTCGTACCGAAAATAATCCGGATCACAACCAACCCACATTTAGCAGGATTCCGCTAAAATTAGTAATTAAGTTGCCACTAAATTCAGATGGTGGGTTAGGACTGTGGCCTATTTAATGGCCATCAATCCAAATGTTTACAGGCATTCCTATGCACATATTTTGAGGTACGCTAATCCTAATACATGGGACATATCCCGAGATGGTACAAATTGTACGAAAGTATGTGTTAGTACAACTTAATTTGTGTTGCACTATAAAGCGTGCCAAATGGTACCTTGACGTAATTTCAAGTGTTTTATATCAATTATGCACGCTTTTTCACAAGGATCATGAATATTAGGTTGATATTTTTATTTGAGGTCATTTTTAAAACTTCTTTCTCAATTTTTCATTATTGGGAATTTAATGCATTGTTTTGCATGGCGAAGAGTGTGAAATTGAGCTATTTTGGAAATTGGTAGACTTTATAGTCAAAAAATTTAGAATTTCACAAGGATTTAATTGGTGAAGTTATTTTATTGTTTTGAGTTATGGAATTTAAGAGAATCTATTAAATTGGCATATATGAGTCATTTTACATGTGATTTTGATATTTGAGATGAAGAAGGTAGTTTTCATTAGATTGAATGGAACTTAAAGATGAAACAAAAGTATGTAATTTAAGTTCTTTTATTTTTTGTTCTATCATCTCATTATCTTGAAGCAAGACAATATTCATTTTATGAGTTTTTGTGTTCAAAGCACATCATCAAAATTCTGGAAACCACCTCAATATGATTAGTAAATTATTATGGATCTGTAACATCCCACTCTGGCATGCACTGAGCAGACTTATTCTTTGAGGACACTTGCGTGCAAGTGATTCGGGTCATTATACTATTGGTTGTTTGATTATGATCATGAGACATTGTGGATTTGATGTTATGTTATTTTTGTTGTATTTACATCAACAAGTGTTATTGACTGGGTTCTCCCGAGTGTACATGACTTTGGACGTTGAGGATGTCGAGGCATCGATGAAACCCCTTGGACTCTGGATTGAGTCGGAGAGTGGATTGTTAGGGTTTGAATGTTGTTGATATGACATATGTACATATGATTAGATATTATGATGTTGATTGTTACTGCTGACATGATTCGTTGATGGATGCAGGCTGATGATAGCTTGCTAACCAGACTCATATTTGGAGTAAAGGGGTCACACATGACAACCGGAGACATAGAGGGAGAGATGTGGTAGAAGCCCTGCCACAACCTACTAGTACTCCCGATGTGTCTCGAATTGTAGGTTAATGATTACCTAGTTCGAGAGACCCACTATGTTTTGAGGGAAGACTATGACAGTCACTCACGATGATTCTAAGGGGTGTGCAATAAGGCATGGTATTTATTCCTTAGAGGCCCTTAGTCTCTGACAAGATCCCCTGATGGATTATTTCTCCAGGGGTTTGATGTCTACCAAATTCAGTCAAGAGGTGAGGGACACCCTTGGAGCACATAGTGCATCTTGAAGGGCATGTCACGCAAATAAAATGGAAAGAGGCGAGTGGCACCCTTGGAGCATGTGTTGCGTCCTGAAGGGCACGTCACAATTTTAACTATGGTAATTTAATAAACCTAATGCCTAGAAAAATGTGCCTCCTTAGGACCTAGTTGGCCTTAAAATGAATGATGTGATAAGTAAAGTTTAAGAACAAATTTTCCCTTAAAAACAATCTCCAAGCCTAGTGAATTGAAAACCTAGGTCCATGTAGAAACTTTGAACAAAAAAACTAATTAGACATGTAACAAGAAGGGGGTAAAGAAAATTCAAGCATTAATAATTAAAGTGGAAATTTTAATAAAGGTTTAAATAATAAAAGGGGTATTTGGTTGCTTTTGTCTAAACCCGCTAATTCTGAAATTAGTTTTGAAAAGGGGAAACTATAGGAAAAAGGGAAACTTAAATAAAAGGGGGAAACCTAAGGAAAAGAGGAAACTTAAAAGAAAAAGGGGAATGTCTAACTTAGTAAGGAATCTAGCCTTTGGAACTTTTTATTTATGAACTCAAATATGAATTAAGGTGTAAGTCATTTAAGAATTGTAAGGAAATATTCGGACACCGCGGAGCATTTTTAGGAACTCTTTTAGGTGGGTGAGGGAAATAGACAAATTTAATTAATTAAGAAAATTGATTTTCTAGTGCAACTAGGGGATCAGGCAACATGTGTACGGGGGAGGTTTTTCTAAATTAATTAAATCCAAAAGGCATATAATGAGAGTTTTGGGAAACTAATGACTAAGAAAAGTCTATAAATAGGATGGCAGAGGAGGAGGGTAGGACACATCTATCTTGTGTAACGTTACGCTGCCAAATTTTATCTTGACTGACTTTCTTTTGTGGGAGTTGGGATATCCAGCTCGGGTAATAAGTGGTAGCTCGACCTTGCGAGGAGATATGGGAGATAAAATTCTATGGTATTGTGTGCGTGGACCCTTTGCAGCTCAAGGGGATCAGGGGGAAGAAGAGTACCCCTAGCGTTGGCTAGGAGGTACCGGTGAAGTCACATCGGCTACAAAGCAGGAGCTGGACAGAGTGCGCATGAGACAACGACTTCAGAGCATTCAAATTTGGCTATGGTATGCATGTGTATATTTGTATTGAATGGTAGTTAAATTCCCTATATATGCATCTCTCTAACATCGAAAGCACACATGCGTCATTGTGTTAAAAATTTAGTTAATTTTTTGTCCTGACAATTTACGCTTGTGAAATTTGGTTGAAGGGTAGTTAAATTATGTTCCCGTGCATTCAGTTAAGGTACTTCTATTGTGTTAAAGTTTATGTTTTATTCATAGTAATACTATCTAGATATTTCATTTTTTCCTTTCAGCGAATTTGTCTTGATGAACCCAATGTTTTATGATCAGAGAATTCAAAGTTATCCCAGTGTTATGCTCACTATACTTTTGATTTGATTTCCAATGGCGAACCCAAACTTTGAATTCAAATGACTTCTTTGTGGGTTTTTTTATATTGTTTTTAATACAAAGAAAAAATCAGTTTTTAGCTTCTGTTCGTTTATCCTTTAAGTTATTAGTCTATTCTTGAGAAATCGTCCAGGAGCCGAATCAACTATCTTTCACTCTGGTTTTAAATATTTAGATTCAAATTCCCTGATTTCCTTTACATGGATAATAAGTGTAGGATAATTTCTCTTCCCAGAAAGGAATTCTCTCCCAGGTGTTTATTCCCTCCTTAGCCTCTGCAATTATTGTGTTTTTTCTCTCTGCAAATTCATGTTTAACTTGCCCAGAAATTCGTGTTAATTTGAATGACGAATTTGAATGTGTAAACGTGATTAATGTTGTTTTTACTCTCTGCAATTTCGTTTTTAAATTGCCCAACAATTTGTTTGATTGTACAATGAAAATCCCTCTTCATTTTTTTTGTTTGTTAATTTGTGCGAGACCTGTTGGCTACGTGATTAACCTGTGGCTTGAGAAACCGCGACTCGGGGGCATCTAATCCGTCAAAATCACCTGGGGATCGCACCCGGCCTGAGCCACACCAACCCTTAACATGGTTGGATTTTTTGTCCCCGCAGGTTTCGAACCGGTGAATTTAACATCACGGAGTGGCTTAACAACACATTCCGTCACCGACTGTCCTACACCTCGGGGACCAAAAATCCCTCTTCATTACTCTGCAATTATTGTGTTATTATTGTCTCTTGTTGCCTTTTGAATCTCTAAACTCCTTCACTCTTGAAGTCTTTACTAATTCCGGCTATGATTTTTCATCGTTGATTAAATTTCTTGTCGAATTTTAATTATAATGGAGAGCTTAACTTGGTTCTATAACTCTAACTTTCCTTTCAATGGAAGCTTGTGGGGTTTTCTCAATGAGAGTGTGGAACTAGTAGTCACCATTCTTTCCAAGTGATTGTTTTCCAACCCTTGTACAGTTTTGAAGTTACGATGTGTGTGGCATTGCCATTGCTTATAGTCTGGAATAAAAACTTTAGTTAGGAGCGGTGTAGAAATATGTAGCCTTCTAGTTGAGTCTAGTTATGGTCGCTACTCTTTTAGTATGCACTTATAACTACAATTGGGTTGTTTGCTGCCAATGTAATAAATAGAATTGAAGAACACGATCTCATTGTGAACTATTGTTTTCTTTTAACAACAATTTTTTTCCATTAAAAACCTTTGTGCGTTATTCTCATGCTCTCCACAGACGTTTAGCATGATAGCAAGTTTTTCTAAGAAATCTAATTGTTATTTGACTTGTACTTCTTGAGGGAAGCCTCCTTTACATACTACCTCGATTAAGATAGTTAAGTCTTGAACCCTTGAACTAAGAGAAGGAGTTGGCTAGTGTATTTTTATTGTTATCTTGTTACGATGCATATAAAATGTTAGTAGGATACACAACTAAATTTTCGGTACTGTTTTCACACTTGCATATTTTGTGTAATGATGAAATGGTAGAATTCACTTAAAGATGGAATAGTTTAGCGATGACCATTTAAGTGTTGATAACCACATAGTATTGTTGGCCATGATTAAATGCGAATGATCAAGTATTTTCTTAAATTATTTGTTGATGAAATTGTACCTTTAGATTACACAAAACCTTGGATTAATGTTATCCATGTCTAAATCGGTGAGATTTTTAGAAATTAAAACCTTTGGAAGAATTCAAAATCTCTTATTCGATTTATGACTCTCACAAAATTTTTATTTGAGGATAGTTGTATGGATTTTCCATCTCTCATAATATTATCATTTAAACCATCTTTAATGATTGCCTCACTATGTAAATTTGTGGATGCACATAATGTAGGGTGAAAGTTGGCTAAGAATTGTGATGTTTATATAGTATTACAAATCAAGATTTGTGTATGGATTACCATGACTAATTGAGTAATAAAGACCTACAGAACTTCTAGTTAAAAACTTATTGAATAGACCCTTGTTTCATATTAAGTGGGTACTTGTTTTCTTCATAATGAAAGTTAAATTATGTTTTCTCTCAACCGCATGGGTGCTAAATAAAAGATTAATTATTCCATATCTAGAATTCTTCAATTGATACTAGTTTAGTAATATGTGAATGAGCACTTTTTCAAAAGCAATGAATAAATTACTTTATTTAAGTTGACGAAATCATTTTTTTCCCCTTCCTTATGCGGTTAGTGATTTCATGAACTTAATCTACCTTTGCTGTTACTCATTTATTTGTATCCCTACTAAATTGGTTTTACCTATTTGATATAAGGATAATAGGTCCTCAATGTTTATAATTATTTAGAGGTCTAACTCAAAATTTTCTAATGAAAAAGCGTATAGAAGTTGGACTAAGATTTTGCACTACAAAGTTCCTTTTAACACTTATCCTTTATTTTACTACCTTAAACCATTCTCCTTCAGTAATAATGTATGTCAGTGCCAGTGGAATTCAATCACATTGGATTATATGTTTGGTTGAAGGTTTTTTAATAATTTTGTTGCGTGTGGGTCACTAGCACCCTTGTCTCATTATGGTAATGTGTTGCCTTATGATTGGGTTAGTGCATGCATTAATCAATAAGTGCATATGAAACCTGTCTTAGGATCTTGCGCCTCCCACTGTGGATGATGTTGTTTCTATAAGTAAGGTTGTACTTGTTGTAACATTATTGTGTTGTCTCTCACTCACCGAGAAGGTTCTATTTACTATTCATCGAAGCAGTGGTGTTTGGATTGATTGATGTTGTCTTTTAGCTTAGTCGTCTTGGACTTAGTGTGTTAGGTAGGATGTAGACACCTCCTTGCTCCTTAGAACAATCACTAGCCTTGAGAACTTAAATGGTCAAAATTGATGGGAACCTAGGCTTGAGAATTTCTTATGTGTCCTGGAGGTCCTAACGTTATAGGGTAGGACGGTCGGGTAGTCATTTTTGTTTGTCTGATTTATTTTCTCATATTGCATCTAGTTGCATGATGTGCTAGTATGTTGGGTCGTTATGTTTTTTGTTGCTTGAATTGCGGGCATTGTGTTTGTCGTCAAGTTGTGTTGATTAATTGTTGTTGTTGTTACTTTCCTTCTTAAAAAAAATAAAAAATCACTTGGTTTGTGTTGCATGTAGTCATAACGACGAGGGTTGTTACCTATGGTATCAGAGCGGGTTCAACTTGCGAATTGGGATCACTACGGCTTCTTTTGATTAGATAATTGATTATGATGTTGCTAATTAAATTGATTTGTATTTGTACACGTAATCATGGTTAGAGGATTCCACAGAGGAAGACGATGGGGTGCTAGGGGAGGAGGCATGATGCCCCTGGTAGCATCCACGCTTGAGGGGTCTAACCCCAGGGGAGACGAACAAGTTGTCAGGTAGGAACAGATAGTTGTGGGTGATGTGGTTGGACTGATGAGGTACTTTCAACAGATATTTGAGGCATTGATCATCCGTTTGGATTGACATGAGGTCAAGGAATCGACCCCTCCTGAGGCTCCACCGCATGCTCTAGACAGTACTGGTAGCATTCACTACAAAATCAAGAAGGTCAAATTGCCCGAGTTCTTTGGTGCCCCAGACAAGGCAGTCTCTGAGGCATGGTTGGAGAAAATTGTGATGTTCTTTTCACTTAATGACTATACCTCCAACATCAAGGTCTGCATGGTGGTATTTCAACTAAAGGGGAGTTCTCTTCGATGGTGGAAGACAATCCTGCCACACTTGAACATGGTCGTCGAAGACATGTCATGGGAACTGTTCAAGGAACGGTTATGAGAGAGGTATATATTTGAGGAATTCATTGAGTGTCAGCTCAAAGAGTTCAATGCCTTGCGATAGGGAGATCGTATGACACTCAAGTATCAGGCCCATTTTATGGATCTACTTCGATATGCTTCGCACCTAAATGATGCGAAACTTAAGGTAAACAGGTTCGTGTTTGGCCTTAATGTCAACATTCATGAAAATGTTAGGATTCTGATGCCTCAAACCTTGCATGATGTTTTCCAAAAGGCCCTCATAGAAGAGGAGGAGATTATCAGTGGGGGTCAGAGTAAGACCCCAGTGAGACCAGTGGAATAGGTGTCATCTGGTGACGCAACATCAAACACCAGCTAGACATTCACTAGGATATCATGGTTTCCAGAGAGGATCCACTTCCACTACACCTCGACGACCAGTGTCTTAGTAGCAGACTCCTTACATAGCACCACAACAACATTGATCATAGAAACAACAATTTAGGGCTGTTCAGCAGAACAAACTAGGATTCCGAGCCAGTGCGCCATTAGCTTCTACTTTGGGTACTAAGAGAACTGGATCAAAGAAAGGGTGTTGGACATGTAGAGAGCCACATTACCTGCATGACTGACCAGTGGAGAGTACCATAGCATATAGATCAACTGGACCCACTATCGTGAGAGATTTGGGCAAGGCCCATTGGATTCATGCAGCGGTGAATAATCGCCAAGCAGAGCACTAGTTGACTGTGCTTGAGATTTCAGGTACTGTCGTTGACTAGATCCTTAGTATTTTGATAGATCTAGGTGCTACATAGAGTTTTATTTCTGGTGCAGTGCTAAAACGAATTAAGGTAAACACAGTCGAAAATGACGAGTTTATCTTTGTAAAAATGGCTTTGGGAGCCAAACAAAAGGTTGGTGGGAAGGTTATGGGTTGTAGCCTTAATCTGGAAGAGTTTGTCACTAGGTCCAACCTATACGTCACAACCTTAGGGTCTTATGACATCGTGATCGATATGGACTGATTGGAATCACATGATGTGATACTCGACTGTAAGACGAAATAATTGAGCTTGGTCGATGATGAGGCACAAAGATGTGTGATTGTAGGTCAGAACCAGGGAGTGTCCCTGAGGTTCATCTCTTCCTTGTAGCTACATAAGACCATGCGCAAGGTATTTAATCTTTATGCAATCCTTGCATTAAATGAGAAGGGAGTAGAGGAGGTTCTAGAACACCTTCCAGTGGTGAGAGAGTTTGCGGACGTCTTCCCTTAGGAGTTACCTAGGATACCGTTAGATATGGAGTTGGAATTTACCATCGAACTAAAATCGATAAATGAACTGATAGCAATAACTCCTTATCGGATGTCGACCCTAGAGTTATAGGAGTTCAAAATGAAACTGAAGGAGTTTCTAGACCTAATACTTATATGACCAAGTGTGTCACCATGGGGTGCACCTGTTATCTTCATACAGAAAAAGGATGGGTCCCAGAGACTCTGCATTGACTATCATCAATTGAACAAGGAAACGATCAAGAATCAGTAAACAATTGTTTGGGAAACTGTATAAATGCTTGTTTTATCAATCGAAGATTCATTACTTAGGGCATGCCATCTCCGGTGAAGGTATCGTTGTGGATCCAGAAAAGTTCAAGGCTATTATGGATCCAACAAAGTTATTAGCGAGATACTATCGACGATTTGTCGATGGTTTTTCGAAGATAACAAATCCGATCACAGAATTTCAGAAGAAGAACAAGAAGTTTGTTTGGACCAAGAAATGCGCAGAGGCATTTTGGAGGTTGAAGGAGTTGCTGATGAAAACACTGATATTAAGGGTCCCTGACATGGATGTGGACTTGTTGGTATGCACTAACGCATCCAAGGAAGTCTTAGGTGGATTTTTGATGCAAGACGGTTGAATGATCGCTTACATCTTGAGAAAGTTGAGGAAGCATGAGGAGAACTATGCAATGCATGATTTGGAGTTGTTATCCATTGTTTATGCCTTGAGAGTTTGGAGACATTACCTCATTGGATGGAAATTTGAACTAAAAATGGACCATTGTGGACTACAACACATATTTACACAAAGAGACTTGAACGCGCGGCAACGACGTTGGTCAAAATTTCTTAGCGAGTATGATTTCGAGATTACTTACATAAAGGGAAGAGTGAACAAAGTGGTTGATGTGTTGAGTCGACGACCACACATATTTTCGGTGATACCTCTTCAAATGAATCTACGTGAAAATATCTTAACTTTACAACAAGACAATGACTGGTACAAAGAGGTCAAGTATTTTATCGGATGAAACATAATGATGATTCCAAAATTTGAGGGATTTACTGTGGACAACGATGGATCATTGAGATTTAAAAATTGAATTTACGTACCACCCAACAATGAGTTTAGGAGTTTAATCCTAAACAAGGATCATAAAGCAGTGTACATGGCTCATCCTGGAGTCACGAAGATGATGGCTAACCTTAAACCCTTATTGTTTTGAAAAGGAATGAAGGCAAACATATTCAACTACATGGATAGATGTCTAGAATGTCAGAAGGTGAAGGTTGAACATAGACATCCAACGGGATTACTACATCCCCACACTATTCCAGAATCAAAATGGGAGGTCATTTCAATGGATTTCATTGTTGTATTTCCATTGACGACAAGGAGACACGACTCGATTTTTGCGATAGTCGACACTATGAAGAAGAGTGCTCATTTTATTCATGTGTGTATGACGTATCAGGCACCTAACATAGCTAGAGTTTTCATCGACGAGGTAGTGAGGTTGCATGGCATGCCTAAGAGGATTATTTCTTAAGAGGATCGGTGTTTACAGAACGATTTTGGACTAGTTTCCAAGAGGCCTTGGGAACCCAACTTAACTTTAGTACCGTATATCACCCGAAAACAGATAAGAAGACCGAGTGAAAAAACCAAATCTTGGAAGATATGTTGTGTATGTACGTTATGGACCAAAAAAAGCATTGGTAATAATTCTTTCCACTGGTAGAATTTGCATATAACAACAGTTATCAAAGCACCATTAAGATGGCACCTTTCAAGTTTATTTACGGGAGACAATGTTAGACTCCTTTGAGTTGGGAGAGTTTTGAGGATAAGGCCCTGGTCGGACCAAAATAAATCCAATAAATGGAATATCAAATGAAAATAATAAGACAAAGGATCAAAGAAGTGTAGGATCAACATAAGAGTTATGTCGATGCGCATCGTGTCGACCGTAGTTAAGAAGTTGGCGATCAAGAATTCTTGTAGGTGAAACCGCATAAGAGTTCGATCAAGTTTGGAAAGGGTGCTAAAATATCTCCAAGGTTCATGGGACCTTTCGATATTGTGGAAAAGAAGGGGCCTGTGGCTTATCAACTAGATTTTCCTGATTCTTTGAGGCATATGCACGATGTTTTTCACGTATATTTTTTGAGACATTATGTTAGTGATCCTGCCCATGTTATTGACATGAGTTCCTTCTAGGTATCGGATGAGGGTGATATTACGATGGAGCCAATCCACATCCTAGACCATTACATTCGACAACTATGGTGTCGAACAGTAGATCAGGTCAAGGTCCAGTGTGACAACTATAGTCCACACTCGATGACCTGGGAGGACGCATATGATATGTTCTAGTAGTTCCCATTTTTTTTTCATAGCTAGACATATCATACTGTGATACACTTTATTTCGAAACTTACATACTGTAAAACTTTGGTGTGAAGTTTTAAACAAGAGGGGGTGTATGTAACATCTCGCTCAGGCACGCTATGAGAGGACTTATTCTTTGAGGACACTTGCGTGCAAGTGATCCTGGTCATTATACTATTGGTTGTTTTATTATAATTATGATACATTGTGGATTTTATGTTATGTTAATTTTTTTGTATTTACATCGATAGGTGCTATTGACTTGGTTCTCCTGAGTGAGCGGGACTCTAGAAGCTGAGGATGTCGAGGCATCGATGAAACCCCTTAGACTCTGGATTGAGTTAGGGAGTGGATTTTTAGGGTTTGAATGTTGTTTATATGAAATATGTACATATGATTAGATATTATGGTGTTTATTGTTATTGCTGACATGATTCATTGATGGATGCAGGCTAAGGATAACTTGCTAACTAGAATCACATTTGGAGTAAAGGGGTCATTCAAGAAAACTAAAGACATTGAGGGAGAGGTGTAGTAGCAGCCCTACCACAACCTACTAGCACTCTCATCATGGCTCGAACTGTAGGTTAACAATTACCTAGTTCGACAGACCTACGATGCCATGAGGGAAGATTGTGATAGTTGCTCATGATGATTCTAAGGGGTGCAGAATAAGGAAAGGTCCGTATTCCTTAGAGGCCCTTAGTCTCCCATAAGATCACCCGATGGAGTATTGAATCCAGGGTTTTGACGTCTCCCAAATCCATTCAAGAGGCGAGTGGCACTCTTAAAGCACATAGGGTTTCTTGAAGGACATGTCGCACGAATAAAACAGAAAGAGGCTAGTGGCACCCTTGGAGAAGGTGGTGTGTCCTAAAGGGAACGTCGCAATTTTAACTATGGTAAGTTAATAAAACTAATTCCTAAAAAACTATGCCTCCTTAGGACTTGGTTGGCCTTAAAATGAATTATGTGATAAGTAAAGTTTAATAACAAATTTTCCCTTAAAAACTATCACCAATCCTAGTGAATTGAAAAACTAGGTCTGAGTAGAACCTTTGAACAAAAACAATAATTAGACATGTAACACGAAGGGGGTAAAGAAAATTCGAGCATTAATAATTAAAGTAGAAAATTTAATAAAGGTATAAATAATAAAAGGGGTATTTGGTTGTTTTTGTCTAAACCTACTAATTCTGAACTTAGTTATAAAAAGGGGAAACTTTAAGAAAAAGGGAAACTTAAAGAAAAGGTGGAAACCTAAGGAAAAGGGGAAACTTAAAAGAAAAATGGGAATGTCTAACTTAGTAAGGAACCTACCTTTTGGAACTTTCTATTTATGAACTCAACTAGGAATTAAGTAAGGCGTAATTCATTTAAGAATTGTAAGGGAATATTGGGACACCGAGTAGCATTTTTAGGAACGCTTTTAGGTGGGTGAGGGAAATAGAAAAAATTAATTAATTAATAAAATTGATTTTTGGGTGCAACTAGGGGATTGGGCAATGTGTACGGGGGAGGTTTTTAGAAATTAATTAAATGAAAAAGGAATATAATGAGGGTTTTGGGAAACTAATGACTAATAAAACTATAGAAAAATGATGGAGGAGGAGGGTAGGAAACATCTGGCATGCATAACGTTACGCTGCCAAATTTTATCTTGACTAAGTTTCTTTTGTGGGAGTTGGGATACCCAACTCGGGTAACGAGTGGTAACTCAAACTTGCGAGGCGAGATGGGATATAACATTCTATGGTATTGTGCGTGTGGCCCTTTTGTGGCTCGAGGGGCTCAGGGTGAATAAGAGTACCCCTATCATTGGCTAGGAGGTACTGGTGAGGTCACATCGGTTGGCAAGTGAGAGATGGATGAAGCACACGTGTGACGCAAACCTGCCCCTCAGCGAGCAGCCTGCTCCACCAGGACCTTCTTCAATCACGGGCCCGAAGAGTCAAAGTACTCTTCCTCTCCTCTCGGGAGTTCTCCTACCCACATTTTTCCCTTTCGACGATCTCCCTTTCGGAATTCGGGAAATCGCACTGCGGGAGTTTGCGGTCCACGCGAACACCCCGTTCACATGCAAAACAAATACCCCGACCCCGATGGTCAACGGGTCAACACTCTCTCTATCGGAGATTTCCCTATCGGGAAATCAGAGGTTGTGGTGTCGAGCGTTTCATGCAACACAAAACCCCGAACCCCGAAACTCCGATAGCACGCCACCTGTCCTCCACTCGCTTTGGAGGCCCCACTCAACTACGTCACCTCTCCGCTCGTGTGATTGGGGATCGCGGGATCGCGATTTCACCGGTCGCAAATTTTATTGCATTTCAAAACCCCGAACCCCGATTCCCTAATGCCACCTATCAGCATCTCATGGTGAGGCCTAACGCCTTGACACATGTTTCCCACTATGTCTTGTGGACCCACATTGCCACGTCCTCTTCGGGATTTCGCGGATCGCGGATCCACGATGCAAGT
>JZKD02S0727625.1:631551-668943 GCA_000966675.3 Picea glauca | reverse complement strand
CTGTATTAATAATGGCAAATGCCTGTATATTTTACAAGGTGTTCTCGAGCTCTCCTCAACTCTACATGCATTCTGTCTACATGTATCCCCCTCTCTTCTCAAAATGAGATCTCTCAATATCTTTTACCTGAGGTGCTCTTAGCGCTTCCCTCCAGGATTTTACCTACTCTAATTAATTTACAATCAATTACAATAAATGGGTTGTCTAGTCTGCTATCCAGAACTAGATCTCAGCCAGATCTACCATAAAGGCCGATCCTAAACACCGCCTGAATAAGAACGGCTTCCTATGGATCACCAGCCTAAACCATTTTATTACATTCAATACAAATATAAATGAGGCTGCGCCTCCCTTCATCCTTTGAATGCGTGCATGCTGATGTGGCTGACTGGCTGGCATGGAAAGATGCTCCTGCATCAGCGTGGGACAATGACCTCAGAGCATTCACATTTGGCTATGGTACATATGTTTATATTTGTATTGAATGGTAGTTAAATTCCATGTATATGCATCTCTCTAACGTCGAAAGAACGCATCCATCACTGTGTTAAAAATTTAGTTAATTTTCTTTCCTGACAATTTACGTTTGTGAAATTTGGTTGAAGGGTAGTTAAATTATGTTTCTGCACCTTCAGTTAAGGTACTTGTATTGTGTTAAAGTTTATGTTTTATTCAGCATAATACTATCCATAGATTTCATTTTTTTCCTTTTAGCGAATTTTTCTTGATGAACCCAATGTTTTATGATCAGAGAATTCAAAGTTATCCCAACCTTATGATCACTGTAATTTTGATTTGATTTCCAATGGAGAACCCAAACTCTGAATGCAAATGACTTCTCTGCATTTTTTTTATTATTGTTTTTAATATAGAGAAAAATTGTGTTTTTATCTTTTGTTCCTTTATCCTTTAAGTTATTAGTCCATGCCTGAGAAGTCGTCCAGGAGCCAAATCGACTGTCATTCACTCTGGTGTTAAAGATTTAGAATCAAATGCCCTTCTTTCCTATGCATGGATAATAAGTGTAGGATCATTTCTCTGCCCAGCAAGGAATTATCTCCTGGGTGTTTATTCCCTCCTTTGCCTCTACGATTATTGTGTTTTTAATATCTTCAAATTCATTTTTAACTTGCCCAGAAATTCATGTTAATTTGAATGTGTAAACACAATTAATGTTGTTTTTACTCTCTACAATTCCGTTTATAAATTTCCCAACAATTCATTTTCTTGTACAATGAAAATTCCTCTTGATTACTATGTGCTTATTGTGTTATTACTGTCTCTTGCTGCCTTTCAAATCTCTAAACTCCTTCACTCTTGAAGTCTTTTCTATTTATGGCTATTATTTTTCACCGTTGATTAAATTTCTTATGGAAGCTTGTGTGGTTTTTCTCAACAAGAGTGTGGAACTAGTAGTCACCATTATTTCCAAGTGGTCATTGTCCAGCCCTTGTACAGTTTTGAAGTTATGATGTGTGTGGCATTTTCATTGCTTACAGTCTAGAATAACAACTTTAGTTAGGAGAGGTGTAGCAATTCGTGGCCTTCTAGTTGAGTCTAGTTATGGTCGCTACTCTTTTAGTATGCACTTAGAACTACAATTGGGTTGTTTCTTTCCAGTGTAATAAATAGAATTAAGGAACAAGATCCGATTGTGAACTGTTGTTTTATTTAAAACACAAAATTTTTCCATTAAAAACCTCTCTGAGTTATTCTCCTGTTCTCCACAAAATTTTAGCACGATAGCAAGTTTTTGTAAGAAATATAATTTTTTTTTGACTTGTACTCCTTGAGGGAAGCCTCTTTTACATACTACCTCGATTAGGATAGTTAAGGCTTGAACCCTCGAACTAAGAGAAGGATATGTCTAGTGTATTGTTATTGTTATCCTCTTATGATGCATATAAAATGTTAGTAGGATACTCAACTAAATTTTTGGCACTTTTTTCACACTTGTATATTTTTTCTAATGATGAAATGGTAGCAGTCACCTAGAGATGGAATAGTTTAGCGATGACCATTTAAGTGATGATAACAACATAGTATTGTTGGCCATGATTAAATGTGAATGATCAAGTATTTTCTTAAATTATTTGTTGCAAAATTGTACCTTTAGAATACACTAAACCTTGGATTAATGCTATCCATGTCTAAATCTGTGAAATTTTTAGAACTTAAAAACTTTGGAAGAATTCATAATATCTTATTGGATTTATGACTCTCACAAAAAAATTCTTTTAGGATAGTTCTATGGATTTTCCATCTCTCATAGTATTATCATTTAAACCATTTTTAATGATTTCCTCACTGTGTAAATTTGTGGATGCACATAATGTAGGGTGAAAGTTGGCTAAGAATTGTGATGTTTATGCAGTATTACAAATCAAGATCTATGTATGGATTACCATAAATAATTGAGTAATAAATACCTACATAACTTCTCATTAAAAACTTATTGAATAGACCATTGTTTCATATTATGTGGGTACTTGTTTTCTTCATAATAAAAGTTAAATTATGTTCCTTCTCAACCACATGGGTGTTAAATAAAAGATTAGTTATTCCATATATAGAATTCTTCAATTGGTATTAGTTTAGTAATATGTGTATGATAAATTTTTCAAAAAAAAATGATTAAATTACTTTATTTAATTTGACGAAATCATTTTGTTTCTCCTTCCTTATGCGGTTATTGATTTCACAAACTTAATCTACCTTTGGTGTTACTCATTTATTCGTATCCATACTAAATTGGTTTTTCCTATTTGATATAAGGATAATAGGTCCTCGATGTTTATAATTATTTGGAGGTCTAACTCAAATTTTTCTAATGAAAAAGAGTATAGAAGTTAGACTAAGATTTTGTAGCTACAAAGTTCCTTACTTTTAACACTTCTCTTTTATTTTACAACCTTAAACCATTCTCCTTCAGTAATAATGTATGTTAGTGCTAGTGGAATTCAGGCATGTTGGATTATATGTTTGGTTGAAGGTTTTTGAATAATTTTGTTGCGTGTGGGTCATTGTCACCCTTGTCGCATTGTGGCAACGTGTTACCTTATGATTGGGTTAGTGTGTGAGTTAATCGATAAGCGCATATGAAACCTGGAGTAGGATATTGTGCCTCTTGTTGTGGATGATGTTGTTTTTATAAGTAAGGTTGTACTTGTTGTAACATTATTGTGTTTTCTCTCGCTTGCTGGGAAGGTTCTAGTTACTGTTCGTCGAAGCGGTGGTGTTTGGATTGATTGATGTTGTCTTTTAGATTAGTCGGCTTGGACTTAGTGTATCCGGAGGGATGCAGAAACCTTTGTGTTCCTCATAACAATTGCCAGCCTTGAGACATTAAATGGTCAAAATCGATGGGAACCTAGGCTTGAGCATTTCTTATGTGTCCTGGAGGTTCTAACCTTGTAGGGTAGAAGGAGTGGGTAGTCATTTTTGTTTTTCTAATTGATTTTCGCATATTGCATCCAGTTGCATGATGTGCTAGTATGTTGGGTTGTTATGTTGTCTGTTTCTTGAATTGAGTGCATTGTGTTCGTCATCAACTTCTGTTGATTAATTGTTGTTTTTCTTACTTTCCTGCTTAAAAAAAAAATCCCTTGATTTGCGTCACATGTAGTTGTAACGACGAGGGTCAATACAGGATCAAGTTAGATACTGCATATAGATGTGTGAAGCAATAAGTGGTGTCTAAGTATTTTCTGATCAATTATTACCAGGAATATGAAGGGGCATGGACAGAACTATGTCTCACATGAATTAGAACTAATCTCAATTGTTCATGCATAAATATGTGGAGACATTACTTGATGGGGAGAAATTTGAAGTTAAGAATAGACTGTAATGATCAGAAATATTTATTTGAAAAACAAACTCGAATTCTAGGTAGACACTATGGATGGAATTTCTCAGTGAATATAACTTTGATATTAAACATATTAGATGAAAATATAGCAAGGTCAATGATGCACTGGTAGAAGACTACATGCAATGCATGATGCAACAATTAGTATGAGAAAACATTATTTTAGAAATAAAATGCTTGAGGTTCTACATATGATATGCATTATCTTTAGATAAGTGAAGCCTTTCCATAAGAGAATGTACAACATAAGTATGAGTGTTTAAAGTTGGAAGAGAATGGGATTCTTGTCCATAAATACATAGTGCACGTTCCTAATTATTATGAATTAAGGAATCTTTTATTAAAATAAATGCATAATGTTCCATATGGTGGACCTCCTAGTTATCATAATACAATTCCAATAGTAAGAAGTCAATATTTGTAGCTAATAATGAATAAGGATGTGGCTGACTATATAGGCATTTATATGAAATTTGAAATATTAAAGGATGAACATGGACATCCAATAGGTTTTCTACAACCATTACCAATTAGAGAGGGAAATGGGAAGTAGTAACTATTAATTTCATCGCCAATTTTCCAAAGAGAACAAGGCAACACAATTCAATAATGGTAATGGTGGAATAATTAACCAAAGTTGCACACTTTATTATAATTAATTTGGATCGTAAAGAAGATAATTTAGTAGAGATTTACATGAAGGAAATGCTAGGTTGTATAGTATACCAAAGACAATTATTTCAAACAAAGATCCAAAGTTTACCTCAAATTTTTGGAAATGATTATTTAAGGTTTTTGGTACAAATATGATCTTGAATACAACCTATCATCCATAAACAAATGGGAAAACATAGAGAATCAATCAATTAATTGAAGACATGTTAATAATGTATGTGATGATAATCAATCTATGTAGGAGGATTACTTGCATTTATTATAATTTTCCTACAATAATAGTTATCAAGCTTCATTAAAGATGAATCCATTTGAGGAATTGTATAAAGAAAATGTAATTATATTGTTAGTTGGGATAATCCAATAGATGGAGTGGTACCTGGGATATAATTTCTTAGAGAAATAGAAGAGAAAATGGTCAAAATCAAGAAAAATTTCAAGGCAACACATGATAGGAAAAACAATTATGTAGATAAAGGAAAAATATTAATGGAATTTAAAGTTGGGGAGCATGTGTTTATGGAAGTGAAACGAAAGAAAAGTTTGTTGAATTTGGCTATTTGTAGTAAATAGATAGCTATATTTTGTTCCTTTTGAAAAATAAAAAATTATATGACCTACTTCATACATTCTTTCATTTCCTTTTTCCATAAAAGTGCATAATGTGTTTTATGTGTGATTATTGAAAACTTATGTGCATGACCCTAACCATGTCATTGGCCGGACTCATAAGGATAATTCTACGTACAAATAATGTGCATATTGGATAGGAAGGTTGTTTCACTTAAGAATGGAGTTAGAGGGTAGGTCACTACATCTTTGAAGAAGAAATGTGGGAGCTAAAGAATACAATGCAGAGACATATATGCATTTATTTTGAAAATTTTGATGTAATTTTTTTTTCTATAAATACATATAATGGTGATGTGCACTAAGGACAGTGAAAACTATAGGGGGAAGGGAACGTAATATACCATTTTTGATCCTTGGTTTAGTGTTGTGTATATCTATGATTAATGGATAGAAGATGGAAAATATAATTTGTAATCAAACATTGAAAGTTAATAAAAAGTACATCATCAGCTAAAGAATAGGAGGACAAAAAAATAAGGGGGGATGTTATTCCACAAGAGGGTAAAGAGAATCAACTTAGTAGGATAAAGAAATGACTTTATTAAAGGAGATAACACAAAGTCTTATAAAACTTAATTATTTCCCTAATTATTAGTTAAATATGTTTAATTAACCTTTGGAAGGATTAGTGCATCAAGGAATACATGGCCCCTTCATGCCATGAAATTAAATTCTTAACTTGACATGCAAAAGCAATATTATGGTTATTATTGTTGTTCAAAATTGAAGGTTCAAAGGGAGAGGGGAGTTTTAAGAGGACTATTGTTCAATTACTAGAGAGAGATGAACTCACTAGAAATCAAGAATTCATCCTACTTGGGAAATTAGGGAAATTTATTAAAGATAACTATTGTGTGTAGATTGAGTTTGAATTATGGAATCTACAACCACATGTTTATAGAGAATTGTGGATGTACTAAATTTTATGGGATCTAATTGAGGAAAATTCACTACAGCTAATAATTCCATTTCTTGGATAACTTTTGTTGGAGATGGAGGGAAGTGGCAGAACTTGAGGGACTTCTAAACAAAGAAGGGTATATCATTCCTTTGGTTTTGTAGGCTGATAGGGAATATGGTTATGGATTGAGAATTGTTGTAGGTTATTGTTATATTGGAAGTTAGATGTGATAAGAGAAATTAGAGTCAACCATAGGAGGAATGTGCCCCTTGTGAATTCATAGCCTTAGCTCAAGGGTGGGATTTGTTGTAGAGAGAACTTATGTAATAGAAAGAGAATATGGTTGGGTAGAATGTCCATCATCTATAGCCAATTGGTGAAAAATTCCAAAAATATAAGTGTTCTTAACTGTATATGTGAATTTTTTTAAGCTTAGTACTCAATTTGTATGGTTGAGTTAATTTTCATCTTGTATTAGATTTCGTTTGTGATTTATGGCTTAGTGAATACTTGAATGACTTAATTTAGGTTGGTGTATTGTCATTACTATTAATATCAATTAGTTAATAATAGAATAATAAGTGAAACCACATATCCTTGAAATTTATAGAGAGTATTGGGTGTGTTACACTTCCCATCCATGACAAAAGACACACCACATCACCATGCCATACTCAACAACTACTCTCAAGGATTATGTTTCTATGAATATAGGTTGGCATTCGTTATTCCTCTTTTTGGGACATCTACTCCCACCTAACTACACACATGATCTATTTTGTGCATTTCATGACACACAATCATTGGACTACCTAGATCCATTTATTTTGCCGATCGTTGGACAATCGCATTTTTTGTGGAGTGACTTACACCTTGGGTAAATCATGATTCATATGCACATATGTAAACCTAGGGTTACATATATTATTATCTATATTTATCCTCTTGTTTCCTTCCCTTCAATCATAGAGCACCTACACAAAGTATATTGCATAAATAATCTTGACGAACATAGTAGACAAGGAAGAGTGAAAGTTTTTCTACACCATGATGGTGACCGCATGAAGGAATTCAATGAGAGTTCTAAATTTAATATTTTTTTGAAAACCTCTATTAATATTGGTTCAATATTGACTCATCTAAGCTCATCTATTAAGGAGATGAGATGGCTAAGAGTAATTTTGGATAAAGTGCATTTCATAAAAAATGTTTCTACTAAATGAACTAAGGTAGAAATAGATTTGAATGTTGAAAGGACGTGAGAAACAATAGGTATTCCAAGCCAAAAAACAATTTTTTTTTTCTTACGTAGATGGTATTCTTTCCTTTTGAACCTTTTTCAATCAAATCCTATTGGAACACTTTAGCTCAAATACCACTAGGCAATAATAGTGTTTGTTCAAACCTCTAGAACCAATTAAACTCTTGAACCTTCGTATTGATGTCACCTATTCAACAATGTCCATCTTGAAAACAATTTACCTAATACCTTTCCTAGATTCATTCATCATATTTTATACAATCCAAAGAATCCAAACACCATTGCATATTTTCTAACAATATTGGTTGTGTGAATATGTTTGTGTAGTTTTATCCAGTATGGACAATATCAACCTCCTATGAATCAAAATAACCAAACACTAAATCACTGAAAAATCACTGCAAACATTGTAGGTGATACCCATTCCTATAAGATGTTGAAGCACCCATTTCCAATGCTCTTTACCTGGTTTTTCAATGTGTCCACTTACAACACCAACTACATGCGAAATATATAGTATTGAACATTCCATCGCAAACATAAAACTTCCTATTGTATTAGATATGGTACAAGAGACATATAATCCTTTTCTCATCTACGTGGATATTGGTGGCCACCGACATGTTCCACTAATTCAGAATGGTTCCACATCTTGGTAGTTTTTCAACATCTTTTCGGGTCGCAAACTTTAGGGGTCGTTTTGAGGCCCTAAACGATGTTATTTTGGTGTGAAAACACCGAAAAAGAAACCAAAGATAGATTCCAAGGTGAATGGGAGGTGTACTTATTTGTTATACCTTTCAAGCGCGCTATCAACCACCCCAAAAAAATATTGTATGCAGATGTTGCACGCTCACAAATTTGACATATCAACTAACCACATCGAGGCCCACAAAACTTTTGGTGTTTCATCTTTTGGAGATAGGGTTTTGGATGTTTACAGTTTTCCCATTGATGATTTATGTTAAATTTTCATTTTAGCCTATTTTTAATCATCTTATTGAAAAAAATCGTAGCTAACTCATTGCACTCTTTAGGAATAAGCTACCACCGCTCTAGATATCTTATGTGCTTTGAATTTTACAGTCTTTTGTATTCCAGATAGTCATTAATAAAATATTAGTTTTATCGTATTACTTTGTTTCTTGAAATGTCTTTGTGTGTTTCCTTGTTATATTTTTGCCTTCATGTTATTATTAATATAATCTAGATTAGTGGTATCAAAGAAATATTATCTTTGTTGTTTCTCTGGTGCATGTCGCCGAAAAGGTTAGACTATCGAGAGTTGGGTCATGAACTGGTTGAGATTGGGGAAGAACACTCTTTACTTCCTAAGAATAATCCCATAGAAGAATAAAAGTGTGATGATGGATTAGGATATCCTATCAAACTATTTCTTGATCAGTCCCTTGCACTATACAAGAGTGAGATGATGGATAATTTCTCCGAAATCCTTTGACAATTTCCAATAGTGATGAACGAACCTTCAATAAATAGTCAATTCAGAGGTGTGACAACTTTTAAGGTGAAAATTAACTTTTATATTCTTTTATTTGAATTCTATATAGACATCAATGATTTGGAAACATGGTTAAGTTTCCTAGAGGGTTATTTCATTGTCCAAAAATTTTCCAATAGTGAAAAAATTACCTTCACACTCATTAAAGCCCTTCCCCATGTTAGATATTGGTGGGAGTCCTGTTGTGAGAATCATGTCAAATATGATTCAAAAATTGTCTTTCCAAGACCCACTTGGGAGGATTTTTTTGATTCCCTCAAGGAGAAATTCTACCATGTTGGAAACTATGATGACCAGTACATGAGATGGAAAAACTTGCATTACGAGAGAGACTATATTGTGTCAGAGTACACCAACATATTCAATACCTTGAGAAAAAAAAGGGCATTAAAGACTCTCAGCAGAACCCAGTCCTGAAGTAACACAATGGCCTACATAAGTACATTAAAAAATATATGGATATCCTTCAAATATTCTCATTGGGAGCCACTTACCGATATGTTTTCAAGATCGAAAAAAAAATCAAGAAAAATAATAAGAAAGATTTCAATTATATAAACCCATCATATAAAAGTCATGATAAAGGTGGTCTTAAATACTAGAGAAAAGGATAGATCAAGGATAGACAACCCTAGGAAAACCAATCCAATACATAAGAAAATAAGGTTAACGGGGAGTCGAAGAAGGACACTGGAAGGGGTGTGAGTTCAACAAAATACCTTTCCACAAAACTAATGAAATCTAATCCAAACAATCATTTTTGGTTGAGATGAAAGCCTCATAGTTGGATGCCAAATCAAACTCTGATTTATAATTAGACAATGTAAAAAATATCTGTTGGCATAGGGGAAGACCCAGGGTTCACCGCTACAAAAGTGCACCAACAAAGCCCTAACTATCAGTCCTTTCGGCAACACCTGCGAAGCAGATGAAGTCTCACCCGATGTAGAGGCAGGGGTGGTTGCAAGACTTAGGTGTTTGAAACCTTACCTGGGACACAAATATGTGATTCTAACACTTAATAAATCACTTAGCACTCTCAGTTCCTCAATATATAATCATTAATCACTTCACTGATAAAGCAGGGATTTGCAACATTCACACTGTTATAATGTACTTAAGCACTTAGCATCAATAGATAGGTCAGATCTAGAAGATAAAGCACTAATCACATTCATATGGATCAGATCTAATATTCTCACTTATCATTAGCACTAAGCATAAGAAGATCTATGTAATCATCTTAAAGAACTTAGCAAAATAAGACATAAACACATTAAGACAAGCACAAAGAAAGACAACACATCGTTTACGTGGTTCAGCCCCACCCTGGGGCTACGTCCACAAACTCTTCTTCTTTATAGTCTTCATTCAATCGCTTACAAGAACAAATCATCAAAACCCTTACTCCACACAAGACAGAAGATCTACGTAGCTTGTTAGATCCTTCTTCCTTGTGTTACAGCACAAAGCCTTCTACAGTGTCACACAAGGACTTGCATTCAACTCTGCAAGTCTTACAAAGATTGCACAAAGCCCTTACAATCCACACTAGCACTTAGACTTTAGCACTTATTTTACCAGCCTACTAGTTCTCTTCTTAGATTGCCTAGCCTTCTATTTATACTTTACAAAATAGGCCTAAACATGGGTAAAACCCATGGGTAGACATCCCAATTCCATTACATTATCCCTCAAAAACCCAAAAAGGACCCAAAGTGGGTCAAGATCCCTTGATCTCTGCTTTTTCTTGAGCTCCTCCTTTGATAAGTTGTCAAAGTCCCAAAACAGGTCACTATGACCAAGAATCTCCCAAAACTTGGTCAAGGGCCAACAGGCCCCCAACACTCATATGTGACTAGTCCTGAGTCACTCTGTTTTGATCCATTCTTCTTCGAAGGCCTTGATATTGGCTTGAGCTACTTAGACCTGTTGTTGTGATATGAACTCTTGGATCATTGTGTCATTTACTGGCCCTTCTAGGCGTTGTTCTACTGCGTTAACGACATTTTATATCTCTGCTCCTCGGCTTTCAACCTTTGTGAATAACTGGAATGACTTATATTGTACTGATTGAAGTCATTGAGTAAATTCCATCAGTCTTCTTTGAATCATATGGATCTGCTGCTGGGCGGTGTGTTTCTCATGAGACCTCTCCATTATTTCAACAACTGACAGAGATTTTAGCTGTGCCTGTAGTGTGTCTGCATGCTGCTTTGCTTCTTGGAGCTATGAATCCAGTGCCTGTAACTTTGGGTGCTCAGTGAGGTTCTCATATGTCTAGGTGCTCCAGTTACTCAACTTCTTGCACTCCAAGCCAAGATATTTTAATCTATCAATTGCGCTGTAGGTATTTGCTTCCCTTAGGTCTCTTACATCTTGAGGGGTCTCAAGCATAGTGCGAAGCTCCAAGTCTGCTATGCATTGTTGGAGCTGTTGGATTGCCTCTTCAAGTTGTGCCACCTACTATGGAACTTGTTCTTCATCCTTTAATTCATAAACTATCACAGAGAGAAGTGCTATGTGAACCATTTCCTTTACTTCAAGTTTCTCGGCGAGCAACTGTTTCTTGATTTGTTGTAACTATGATTTTTCTTCATCCCACTTCGCTTGCAGAGCAAGATTTTCCTGTTTTGCAGCACTACGTTGCTCTTCAAGGTATTTATATACTTGTGATAGATCTTATGTGGCTTGTACTATCTCTTCATGATCTCGTCCAAGGAAAGATTCAATTGTATCAGCGATGCGGTGTAGTTGATCTCACTCATCACCTAGTTCTTTTGTTCCTGCTGGCAGAGGCATAGTACAAACTGCACGGCTAGACTGTAATGCCTACTGCATGCCTTAGAGATCATCCCTAATTCGAATAAACACCTCCTCCTGCTTAGCTTCTTTATTCTCTTCTATCTCCAGCAAAGCATCATTCAGTGGTGCGACGATGAAGTTGAATTCATCTGAGGTGAGGGTGGTCTCAAATTTCATCCTGGTTTCTTTCACTTTCTTCCGGGATGAGGGGTTTGGTGGGGAAACCTTCCTTTTCTTTGAGGGGTCCTGCTCGTCTCTAGGTGGTGTAACATCTCCTTTCTTCAGTTCAACTTCAGTGCCATATATCTCTCTGCCATATCCTCCTTGCTCTGCTAAGATGGAAGAGGTCTTCACGAATGCACTGTCTAAATCATGGAACTCTTTGGTCTTCTTTATCTTGCTAAGTTTGGCTGTATCCTACACTATTTATGGGCTGTCAACATTGAACATCTTCGTAAGGTTTGCTAGAAAAAGGAGGTTCATCGACCATTCCTTGGTAATTTCTTCCAAGTCATCCTCCGTCGACTTATAGTATGATTGCAGCTATTGTTTATGTCCATCTGCGCGCACTGTGATGTAAATAAAATGGAGGTTTGCGCTGAATTTCATTAAGGGCCAAAACCTATGGAGGGAATTATGGGTCATACAAGGTGTTGGAGCTGCCTTTGATTTTTCTAGCTCGTCTCGAATTTCATGTCTTAATTCTCTAAATCAAAAGATGGTTTTCATATTTTCCATCTGTGGTTTCAAAATCTCTGAAGTCTTATCATGCAAGAAGCGATAATTATTGTACTCTTGAGGCAAGTTCTACTTTTCGTCAAAATTCTTCCCCCTTTGTTTTACCTCAGGATTTCATATGTTAGATGTTATAGATCATGTACTTCACAAGTCCCGAGCAACAAAACGGCGAAATCGCTTTAAAATTTTACCCAGGGCAGTAACGAGAGTAAAATTTTCCTAAATCATGATTAAACATCATCGGGTTTTCGCACCTTGGTGTTCACTAAATCAAAAACTCTCATTGTCATATCCTCGATAGCCGAAACCACGAAGTCCTTATTTTAGTAACCCGTGTCAAAGTTAAAGGTAAAATCTAAGCCATGGTTAAGTTCTATCGGAAATTCACCACTCGGGGTGTTCTCTTTTAAAAATCTACACTCTCTAAGCCCTGAGTCGCGATAAAGATATGAACGTAATTCATTAAACACTTAATCCGATTTTATCCTCCCTTTTAATTAAAATGTATCATCGCAATCTCGCGGTTTCGTGACTCGGCATGCAAACTTCCCGGAAGTTATATCTTCGAAGCTCTGAGTCGTGATATGGAGATATAAATAATTACGTAATTAATTAAGCACCTAATCACAATCACATTTTTATAAACCAAAGTCATTCATCACAATTTCGTATGTTAGAGGTTCAAAAGGTTAAAGAAAAAATTCCCGATACATCAAGTACCGAAAGACTAATTAACTTTGGTAAAACTAGATTAATTGAGCTAAGTCAGTATCTTCCATGTTTTGATGCTTGCACAATTTACGAGGCAGTCTTAATTCTTCCTTATGCCAACTGACATTTCAAACCACCAAAATTTATGGCATTAATTAGAAATAAGGCGAATCGACAAATAAAGATTTGGGTTTTTATTACTAAATTTATTTCTAAACGTGATTTCACTGATCTGTTGTTAAAAAGTACCGAGTTTTTGAATATATAGAGTTGTTATTCGTTATACAAAAATCATTTTTATATTATGCAGAGCATACTTTCTCAGCGAGCTAACTTCTGTATGTATACATATTTTTATCGCAGAAAAGCTAAAGAAGGATCTCCCGTGATGGCCCCGTGAAAAGCATCTAAATCCAGCGTTGAGGTTTCAGGACAAGGTTCGGACAACGTCATTGATACTTCACCTCGAAGTGTCGACTCTGTCCCGAACTGGTCGTTCGTTTCTGATGTTCTGCAGGCTGAATTGGTGAATTATTCTGATGATTCCAACGACAATGAAAAAGACGACATAACAAATAAATATAAGATCGTCATTCAATAGGGAATGCATAAAGTAGCAGCCAGGCCATGACTACTCCCCTACTATGATATGGTCCAATGGGCATTAGACCATGTGGACATACCAACAAGAACCATCATCAATGAGTAGAAGGTCACCATATGGACTTTCAGACCTGAACATCTGCAATCTATGTACAAGTTTCCCATAGCGTCCGACCTTACATATGATGCCGAATTCTTTGAAGAATTCAAACAAAAGGAATGTGTGCAGTATGACAAGACTATGTCTAGCTTAATAAGAGATTGGGTTTCGCACCCTGCGAAGTTCAGGGCAGACAATAATGGTATATATTCAATAGCTTCCTTGGAACCACAGTTCAAGTATGTAGCTATGATGACATGCATATTATACGGGAGAGAGGACACCTCACATTTATTTCTTCAATGGGTGCCTCTAATGCATCGAGTCTCCGAAGGCTATTCTTTCCACTGGGTGAAAACGTTGTCTGGTAGCTTGACCAGTCGGGTTATAGAGTATTGGGCGCAGAAAGAGAGTGGAAAGATCTCTTCATTTTTTATGTTTGCATACATTATGGACGACGTGTGTTTTCTAACACCATTTCCCTTAATGAGATGGAGTTGGACTCCAGCAGAGGCCAAGACCATTCACGTCTATCATTCAAAATTGTGGGAATAAAATGCGACAGATTTCGTATATGAAATCTTCAACTGGGTGATGGTACCCATGCATGTTGCTATTTTCGGCCACCCGCCACCCAGGATATCAGAAAGTATAGTGATGAATTTTAAGAGTATAGCTGACTAGTATGTAGAAGCATAATTCTCATATCTCGGAGTTTTCGGGGCTTCTGTTCCCCCGCATGCATTACCATTATTTATCCCCGACAAGATGGATTGTTGCAAAGTTTCTAGAAAAATAGTAATCGGTGGCATAAGCAAGGAGCTTAAGGGATACTCAAAGAAGGTATGGCCACCTTTTCTTGTTCATTTAAATTCATATTCTTTGCTATATTTCGGGCATGCTAAAGCTAAGGCAGCAGCCCTGGAAGACCTAAAATTGGTCCTTATTAAATTCAAGAAGCACGATCTGCAAAGGGTCGTGAGTAATCATTTAGCCGGTTGTGGACTCAAGAGATTTGAACATGAAAATTTGCCCTCGGATGACATTTTCCGAGGCGCAAGAACTTATGCCAAGATTTTAGCTCGGATAAAAACCTTGGCACCTGAAGAGAGGGTCGATGTTCTGAAGTTCCAAGAACATCGACATAGTTGTCTTCCCATAGTATTACAGGGTGAGAATCCAAGTACAACAGAGGCGAAACAAAAATATGCCGAAGGCTCCAAAGATCTGACACCCAGTCAAGAAAAACACTAGGACGGGGGAGAGAAAACTAAGAGTCCGAAAGTAGATATAAAGACTACCAACCCGCCGAGAAAGCAGACTCTGGTTACTACCCTCGGGTAATCAGCCAAGAAAATCAGAGACCCCATCACATCCATTACTCCCTTTCATTCAACTCAGGGAAATATTGACGCAGGGTGGATTTTAAATGAATAATTGAGGCCTATAAGGGTGGAAGAGCTCCCTCCAAATGAGTTCTTCTTTGATAAGAAAAGAAAGGCTGTGGTAAAAAGAGAATTCTATCAGCAGGGGGAATCGACAGCCAAGAAATACAAAGTATTGACTGATGGGAAAGACAAGAGGAATGAATAATTCACAACAAAAATAGCTAGGACATTAGGAGCATATGCCACAATGAATCAATTTTCAGTCGGGGTTTTGAAAAACCAGCTGAAACGAAAAAATTGCCTCATCAAAACCCTACAAGCCAGACTAGCCACTACAGAGGAGGATTCCAAGGACCAGGAAAGTGCAAGGATAGAACAAGCAAGGTTGGCTGATCAAAGTGAGATAGAGTTTCTCAAGACTAAGCTCGAACAAGCAGAGATGGTGGTTCGGAATGGTCAGATACAAGCGGGCCAGCAAAAAGACTTGATCGAACAGCTACAGGCCAGTGTGGAAATCGCCGAAAGTAAAGTTATAAATATTGGGATGTTCTAGTCCCAGGCGATGGAGATTCGGAGTAGAGTTTCTGCGGCCCAATGAAATTTACTCGCCAAGGTAGAGGCGATTCCAGACAATTGCTTGCTTGTTAATCAAGTTTCCAAAAAATTATCTGTTAGAGAAAGAGAAGCTGGAGCAGCATAAATCACCTTTCAAGAGGCTTTGATAGCTACAAACAACAGGGAATCGAGAAGTACTCCCAGGTTTACCATTTTGGAGCAGACCAGAGGAAATATTCTGTTAAAAAAATGGGAACACAACATCTCGAAAGGTAAGCTGCAAGCCAAGAGGGTAACGAAATCCTTAGAAGAGGTTTTTAGTTCTATAGATGGTAATATTCTAGGCATTGATAGCGGAGGTAATGCCAAGGCATTGATTCAAATGAATATGGAAAAAATATCACTTGATTTAAATGAAAAAGAGGAAAGAGATTCGACCGAGATCTCACAGGTGACTATGGCAGACATAGTCCAAATAGATAAATGTATGATTAAACCAAGTGTACAATTGTGCGCTATCGACATCATAGACAGACAGATGGAAGACAGGTTGCTGCAATTAGCCTGAGATTGTTACTCTTTTGAATCCAATTGTTAAGAAGAACTATCAAGGATGATATCTCGGTTGGTGGAAAGGTGTGTCACTTGTACCGAGCATGCACGAGGACAAGCTTCTAGCACCAAATAAAGAGATAGAGAAAGAAATGGAACGATTTCTCTCCTCCTTATCATAACTGAAAATTTTGCAATGATTGAGATTCAATCTTATTGTAACACTGTATAAATATACCATAGAAGGAAAGAAAAAAGGGGCTGGACCTTTTTGTGTCAATTGCAATAGAGGTTTTACATTTTGAGAGTTAATATAAAAAAAATCCGAAGATTCTCAATTCCGTCACGACTGTGTTATGAGTTTGTTTTCTTGTATCTCATATTTTGTTTCATTTCATATTCATATCTGATGAATGCTTCGCTATAATTTAGTGCATCCTCTACTATAGTGAATGAATTTTGGTTTTCTATATTGCTTACTATTTTTCCTCTGTACCAACTATTAGCAGGTATAAGACCAGTCAACATTTTCAGAATTCTATATATATTTTATGCTTCATTGGGTTATTTCTTTACATTTTTTTTCTTTTGTTTATACGTGAGATTATCCCTTGATAGGATCCTTACTCGATAGACAGCTACATGTTTTCTCCCACCTCATACATTTTATAAGAATATAACCCAGTTACGGGAAAGAGCCTTTGATTTGCACCTCTTTTTATTCCTGAAACCGTAAACTCTCTTTTATACGACCGAATTGAGACAACACTCAAACTCCCCCTAAGGTTTTCTTATTTTACTGTTCCTCCATGACTGTCCCTATACCAACACAACCCAATATCGAACCCAAATTATCAAATCAAACACGCATTGCCTTAAAAAAATTTGGAACTATTCTTAAAACAACCACTACACAGGTTGAACTCGAACGTTCATGGGCAGCGATTGAACATGATATAAACATCCAGGAACAGTTTGAAGCTAGACAATGCCAACACAGAAATCATCCCTAGTTTCCCTTGTCGAAGGTTGACATTTTTCTTTTCTCTACCCTTTACCCACTTTCGGATGCCTAGATATTATACTTCTAAGCCTTAAGTATAGACTCTGGAACAACATATTTTTGGCGCTGTTGTCGGGGACCGAAGTTACGAAATCTTTTTCCCTGGGAAAACAACATTTTTCTTTTCGTGAAAGTGATACCCTTTGATAGTGAAAAAAGAGTACACACCTTTTTAAGGCTTTCCAATCTTTCACTTGGCGACTCCACAAATAATAAACTGGCATCCGGTCAAAGGAATACCAGACAAAACCCGGATGATAAGCAAATTTCACCCGTTACCGATCCCAAGAAGATTCTAAAGGCGAGAGGCTCTCTTAAGCCAACTGCTGCAGTCTATAAGCTTAAACACCCACAGCTGAAGACTAAGAGTTCTTCTGAACCTTCAAATTCACGCAATCCTCTCTTTGATACTAAATATCTAACGTCAAACTGCTCTGAAGTTAGGATTGAGATTCATCTGACAATCCCCTTAGTACACAAAGGAAAGGGCCCTTTTGAAAGTTCGTCGACAGTTGACATACCATCTTTTCTTCAGTTAAATTTCCCAACCTCACCTAATTCTGAAGAGCGTGTTACACATTCGGTTTCCACACCCATCGGTTCTCCTAATTTCGTCTCTTTCAAATTTGAGGAACCAAGTCCTCGCGTTCCTTATCATTCATCATCAGATTTTCCTCTTCATGAAGAAAATAAAGATTCACTTTTAATTTTCTGAAACCCCCTTTACAACTTTCCAATAATAACGATGGAAACCACCGGAGGAGGAGGTGGAGGGGTTATCGGAAGAGGAGGGGGAGGAGCTCCTATAGGAGGAGCGGGAGGCCAAGGGCCTTCCCCCCCTCCCAGATTTTTTGAGAAAGTTGCAGCAAGATATGCTCCCTTGGTATTGCTCGTCCCTCTGCACAACCTTCCCAAAAATTATATAAAAAATTTGCCAAAATTCACTGGGGAAGGAGATCTGACCGCAGCCGAACACATTAATTTCTTTGATCAATTCGCAGACATCCTAGGTATCGAACACGAGGACATGTATTCGAGGCTTCTTGTTCAAACCTTCAAATGCCAAGTCCAAACTTGGTTTCAGAGTCTACCTGCAACATCTATCTTGTCCTATGATGCCTTGGAAGATGCTTTCCTTAGACAATGGGGCGAAAGAAAGGACCACCTATATTATTTAACCGAATTTGGGTCTTTAAGAAAAAATAATTGAGAAATAATTACAAAATTTATCCAAAGATTCAACAAGATATATAACAAAATCCCAGCCGAGGTTAAATCATCCCAACCCACGGCCAAAGTAACTTTCATAGGGGCTTTCGAACCAGATTTTGCACTCCTTTTGCGAGAAAGAAGGGGCGCCACTCTAAACCGAATGCAGGATGACATTGTAGAAATTGAGTCGAATATGATGGCTTCTGGTAAGATTAAAGCTGAAATAGAAATGGGAAACCGAGAAACCAAACGTTTTAGAGAACAAGAGGGGCCATCAAGGTCTAATAGATCCACATATGACAAAGTAGATGATATGGCCAGGGTAATTAAGGAATTGTCTAATAACATATCCAGAATGGACCTAGAACAGGCCAAAGCTGATTCCTTCGCCAAAAAGGATTTCAAGAGGAACCCCAACCCCCCGAACCAGAAAAGACAGATAAAAAATGAAGATAAAAAAATACAAGATCCCCTAAAGAGAGAAAATTTTATAGGAGCGAACGATATCCAAGATTTCAAAGATTCAGATAATGATGTCACGAACTTCGGTGATGACTGCACACAACCGTATCTGACTAGAGAGGATTATGAAAAATCTCTAAACACTCAACAACTATCGGTTAACGGTGAAGAAAGTGATCATACTGACCTTTGTGGCTCTCAACAAGAAACCGAAATGATAATGGCCGAGATCCAACCTAAGTACAACTTGAGATCGAAGAGTAAGCCCGTCTCAAGTACTCAACCTAAGAAAATCCTCCAAAGAGGTCAAACTTATGAGCCTACTCTGGAAGAAACCCTATTGCCCAACAAAAAAATGAAAGTAGTAAGCACACAAGAGTTCGAAGTGGGAAAAGTTGAGACCCAAGCACAAGGAACCGAAACGACTAATAAAAGTACGCCTTCAACCAAGACCATGAGTAATAAAGCGGTCCCGATGAATAAGTCGGAAGGGAAGGATTCAAAAGTCCTAACTGAAGAAACAAAAAAGGCGAGTAGAGTTTTTAGTTTTGAAAACAAGATAAATAAAATTAAAATACCAATCCATCTGGTAGAATTAGCAAAAAACCCCGTTTATCGAAAGTAGATTACCAAAGTGATGGGTGTCTTAGAGCTAGAAATCCAGTCTAACATTTTAAACCTGGAAGATGACAAACCTAACATCATTTTTGGTCCACATTTTGAAGGGGGCAAAGACACTATTGCTCCCTTTTATATCACTTTAAATGTAGACGATCAATTGCTACATAATTGCATGTTAGACTCCGGAGCCTCCCATAACATTATGCCTAAAATTATTATGGACAAGTTGGGTCTCCAGATCACCAGACATTACAGAGATCTTTACTCTTTTGACTCGAGAAGGGTTAAGTGTATGGGAATGATAAATGATTTAGTAGTTACCCTGGCACAGGTCCCGGTTAAGAGTATCTTGATGGATGTGGTTATTGTTGATATTCCCCCTAAGTATGGCTTACTGTTGTCTAGGTCATGGGGAGCCAAACTGGGGGGTTCTCTTCAACTGGATATGATGTTCACCACAATTCCTATGTTTGGTGGGAAATTTACTCGGTTGTATAGAGAAACGAGGTTAGCATATACAGTAAGCGACCCTCAAAACCTGAAAAATTTCCCTATTTACATTGCGGATCAAGATTTAGGAAATTGTATCTTATATTTTGATGATGGTTTATATGGTTGTCCAGAGGAAAATGATATAGAGCAAGAAGATTCAGGTTACATGACAGAATATCTGTGTAGCACCACTGTCTGGAAAATGTTTTTTGATGGTGCCTCATCTTGTGAAGGGGCTGGTGCAGGAGTACTTTTAGCGGATCCCAAAGGAAAGTTCATTGTTCCTTTTTCCTACAGACTAAAATGGGATATAGATTATACTAACAATGTATGTGAATACAAATCATTGTTCTTAGGATTAGAGGCTGCCAGGAAGCTAAAAATAAATAACTTAGAGGTATACAGAGATGTAGAGTTAATAGTCAAACAAATAAATTGATAGTACCAAGCCAAGCATCCCAGATTAAGATCATACAACAATTGTGCCTGGGATCTGATCGAAATTATTTTCTCGTCCGTAAATGTCCACTTCATCCCACACGCAAAGAACTTACATGATGATGCATTAGCTAAAGAAAATTCAACCTTCTCTCCTCCCATGACTTTCGAATTGAAGTATCACATAGAAATCAGACACAAACCATCTGTACCGGATAACATCCGGCATTGGTAGGTTTTTGAGGATGATGAGAAAATTAAGAAGTTTCTTGAAGCAATAGGTGAGTTTTCTGAAACCCACGCAGATCAAGAAAACTAGAATGACAATATGTGGATCATGCAAGAAGGGGAAGACCCTCAAATATTTCAAGACAAAATCACAAATCATTGCATGTTGGACCTTTTTGTGTCAATTGTAACAGAGGTTTTACATTTTGAGAGTTAATATAAAGCAAATCCAAAGATTCTCAATTCCATCACGACTGTATTATGAGTTTGTTTCCTTGTATCTCATATTTTGTTTCATTTCATATTCGTATCTGATGAATTCTTCGCTATAATTTAGTGCAACCTCTACTATAGTGAATGGATTTTGGTTTTCTATAGTGTTTACTGTTTTTCCTCTTTACCATCTATCGGCAGGTATAAGACCAGTCAACACTTTCAAAATTCTATATATATTTTATGCTTCATCGGGTTATTTCTTTACATTTTTCTTCTTCTGTTTATACGTGAGATTATCCCTTGATAGGAACCTTACTCGATAGACAACTAACTGTTTTATCCCACCTCATACATTTTATTAAAATATAACCCAGTTACGGGAAAGAGCCTTTGATTTGCATTCCTTTTTCATTCCTGAAACCGTAAACTCTCTTTTATATGACCGAACTGAGACAACACTCAAATTCCCCCTGAGGTTTTCTTATTTTACTGTTCCTCCATGACTGTCCCTGTACCAACACAACCCAATATCGAACCTAGATTATCAAATCAAACACACATTGCCTTAAACCTTTTTGGTAGTATCCTTAAAACAACCACCACACGGGTTGAACTCGAATGTTCATGGGCAGCGATTGAATAGGATATAAACATCCAGGAACAATTGGAAGCTAGAAAACGCCAACATAGAAATCATCCCTAGTTTCCCTTGACGAAGGTTGACGTTTCTCTTTTCTCTACCCTTTACCCACTTTCGGATGCCTAAACACTGTACTTCTAAGCCTTAAGTACATACTCTGGAACTTCACGAGGCTCAGACTTCATGGCTACCTTCAACTATTTGTAATATGTATAGAACATAGCATTTGACTGGCACTATTTATTCATGTCGTTCGAGTACCACAATGTACTAAACCTTGCGACCAGAGGTTCAAATGGCTCGATGTCTGGGAAGGTTGCACCTTCCGACTTCTCCCATGCAATGAAAGTGATCAGGATCAATAGTGAACTGAAGTGAAATTCATACCCTTGATCTTGGTATTCCCTATAGTCCAGTTCTAACTGGTTTACTAGGTACTACGCCCAATTCATCTGAAGTCCTTCTACGCACTTCCTTGTGAGGTCGACTATGAAGCCAGTGACTTGGGTGGGTCGATTATTTCTCACCAACTTCCCTATGATCAATTCGTAGGACATGCACACTATGCCGCTCTGGATAGAAGATACCTTGTAGCCTCACATTCCCTTCTCGACATCTCCATAGGTGTCTTTAATATTCCGCGCAAGACCGTGATCCATGTATTTTCCTGGGTAAAAATCATGCGGGTTAGGGCCTTGCATGCTTATCCATGTGATCCAATTGATCAATGTCGTATCCACTGTGATACGACGGTTTAAACATAAGTATCCACCATGGTAATAGGACAACAGTAGCTTGACACATGTGTTCAGTTCTTGGTGCCTTCCGAAGTGCGAAATCTTCATGACGTTGGGTAGTGTGGACTGCACACGGTTATGGGTCCATGATTGAGGAATTATCTTTGAATTATTTCCTTTTGTTCTGGTCAGATACTTATGTGGGGCGAGCATGCTATAGACCTTCCTATCACTAAGGTTGAATTTACTAAAATTCAATGCTGCAATTTTATCTTGGTCGGCGTGAACTACAGGTATCCCCTTAGGGACGGACATAGTGACCAAGGCATACTCAAAATATTTGGGCACACTGTCTCGATTGATTGCGCCACTTAGAGGTGGTAGATAGGTGGATGGTATACTTAGGATTAACTTAGCATTCACGAGATCATCCCTATTCTTAGTTCTCTTTTCATCTACTAGCTTGGATGGACTGGCTCCAACAGTGGATGGAGAGGCTGACAGTCCTCTTGTCGAAGATGATTGTACACCTATAGAAACTTCTCTCTCTGACATGACTCTTTCAGTCATCAAATCAAGGAGAACTTTCGTTACTGATTCTTCAATTGTGGTGAGCTCGTCGAATATACATGCTTGGGATTAAAATTATCAGGGTCATGATGAACTTAGATGCAACATTAGAAAAAACAGAAATAGCGCAATGATCACTATATACAATTCACTTAGTCTGCGGGCTCAAACTCTTAGTTAGAAAAAGTTTTCTTGGGGCATGGTGTGACAGGATAAGTAGGAAACTCAACAACAATTTGCTTGTAACAGGTATGAGGCCTCATTAACTCTTGTTCTGTCCATTATGGTGCGGTCCAACGGTCTGGTGTGAAGATGTAAATGATTTTCGACCCATTTAGAGTGGGATTCGAACAGATATATCGATCCCAACGACTATATTGGTTCTCCCTGGAGAAGTACCATGTGTCGTTGTTTTGATATCCCGATGAAGTTCCAATTCTGCAAATTTTCTTTCTATGAAGTTCCCTTTGGAATCTTCTGTAAATTTTCAATCTTAACCCTCTTCTTACTTAGATTTCTATCCCTCTTTCCAGTGAGCTTCGAATCGGTATGGATTTTTCCATTCTGATTCTTATCTTCTTTTAACATAGTCACTGTGGGTTGTTGAGATTCTTTCCTACGATTCAGGGGTAATACCTCTTCTTTATTTGGAGTAAGTACTTTAGTCTTCTATGGGTCTTCTAGTGTTCTTGCAGACTTGACATTAGGGTCTCTAGTGTCAAATATATTTGATATGTTCTCCTATTCTTCAATCAATTGTGCGATCTTTTTGGTCATGAAATCTTTTAATTCTTGTTTCTTTTGCTCCAAAACTTCTTCTTCTTCCTTTCATTTGGCTTGATCTCTGTCAATCCAAGGTTTTCCTATTAACATGGTAAACGGGGTGTGGTCTTCAACAAATTCAATAATCTAAAAATCTTCCTCCATCAAAGTTCCATTGACAGTCATAGGTATCTGGACGAGACTTCCACACAGGTTTACCAGTTTTCCTTTCAATAACCCTATTCCTCCTAATGAGGGATTCATATCAGGAACCCTTATAGCTTCCCAAGTTATCTCTATCATGACATTCACCTGTGTTTCCTCATCTAGAACACAATCAATGTCGAAGTCTCCTATTCTTGCTTCAATGAATTCTTTTCCTTTGAAGATCTATGACAATCTGACATGTCGGTGGTTATTCAGGGTTTCTTTCATCTGTAGCAATGCTTGCTCGGATCCCTTCTAGTATTCTTCCATAATCTCACTTTCTGGATCTACCTTAGGGTTCTCTTGATTCAAATTCATTCTTTCAAGATTAGCAATCATTCTAGGGAAATCCAATACTTCATGGTCTAGAGCCTTACAACAGAGGCAACTAGGTCTTCCACCAGGGAATTCCTTAGCCAGATGTCTTAGTCTTCTGCAACTATAACAGAGGGTTAATCCTCTCTATCTTTTAAATGATCCCCAATCTCTTCTGTACTGCACACTAGGATCATGGTATCTAACCTGCAACAAATTCTTTCTACAATCACGCATCCACTCGTTAGTCCAAACATTCTTTCTATGCATAGGTATAACATATCGTTCACTATTCTTATCAGATCTACTCATATCAAATCTTCTTTCATCTATTAATACCCTAGTTTTCAATCTAGTACATATCCTATCAATCATACCTAGATCCATACTCTAGAAACAAAAAATTCCACTTATCTTACTTCTACAGAGCACAAAGCTTCCAAATCTAAAACTTTTAACTATTCTTACCTTTATCAGAGCACAGAGCTTGCAGATATTACCTCTTTTAATTAGAAATTCTCTCTTTTACCTTTCTTAGGGAAAAAATCTTTTGTATCTTACCTCTTTTCTTCAGATCGGGCTTCTTTATTTAGCACAAAGCTTTATAAATCAAGTAGAATATTGTGTGCTAGGGCACAAAGCTTCCACAATTTCAATATGAATCTTTGCACACATCTTCTTCTTTCTCAGTTCCCAACAATCACAGTTTCAGGTCCTGGTATTGTTCTCTTCAGGAGTAGATATATGCACAAAAATTCTCTTTTCTTTACCTTAGTTCCCAGCAATCAAATTTTCAGGTCTCGACAGAGGAACCATTTGTTAGCACAGGGGCAGATCCAGGTTTCAACGCTGCAACAATGCACCAACAAAGACCTAACTACAAGCCCTTTCGGCAACACCTATGAAGCAGATGAAGTCTCACCCGAGGTAGAGATAGGAGTGGTTGCAAGACTCAGGTGTTTTCAACCTTACCTGGGACACAGATCTATGATTCTAACACTTAATAAAGCACTTAGCACTGTCAGTTCCTCAAAATATAATCATTAATCACTTCGTTGATAAAGCAGGGCTTTGCAACATTCACACTGTTATAAGGTACTTAAGCACTTAGCATAAATAGATATGTCATATCTAGAAGATCAATAACTAAGCACATTCATATGGATCAGATCTAATATTCTCACATATCATTAGCACTAAGCATAAGAAAATCTATCTAATCATATTAAAGCACTTAACAAAAGAAGACATAAACAAATTAAGACAAACACAAAGCAAGAGAACACAGTGTTTACGTGGTTCACCCCCACCCTAGGGCTACATCCACCAACTCTTCTTATTTATAGTCTTTAGTTAATCGCTTACAAGCACAGAGCCTCAAAACCCTTACTCGGCATAGGACAAAATACTTGCGCAGCTTGCTAGATCCTTCTTCCTTGCATTACAACACAAAGCCTTCTATAGTCTCACACAAGGACTTTCACTCATATTTGCAAGTCTTGCACAGAATGCACAAAGCCTTTACAATCCACACTAGCACTTAGCCTTTAGCACTTAACTTACCATCCTACTAGTTCTCTTATTAGATTGCCTAGCCTTCTATTTATACTTTACAAAATAGGCCTAAACATGGGTAAAACCCATGGGAAAACATCCCAATGCTGTTACATTACCCCCCAACAACCCAAAAATGACCCAAAGTGGACTGATATCTCTTGATCTCTGCTTTGTCTTGCACTCCTCCTTCGACAGGCTGTCGAAGTCCCAAAATAGGTCACTATGACCAAGAATATCCCAAAACTTGGTCAAGGGCGGACAAGATCATTAATGCAGAACCTAGTGTGACCATCACTACCAAAAAATTCTAGCCAAAGGAACCAAAGGATCCCAAAGAAGGGGATAGCCTCTTCCACTCATAGATGTAGGTGGAGTGAACCCCCCTCCATTTCATTTTTTACATCCATAGAAAAAAGAACCTAATATCAACAGAATTCATCGAGAGGTCAAACCTAACAATGACACTTCATCCTCATCCATACACGATTGTTTGGGTCATCTAGGGATGAGACATCATCATCAACCAACAATGCCACCTACACTACGACATCAATCCATTCAAATATGAGGTTTTGTGTGATGTACCCCGCTTTGAATTTTGTGATGTTATTTTAGGAAACCATATATGTGGAAGCATAATGTTGTTTACGAATCTAGGCCTCGTAGTATCATTATCAGTTTGGGAGGTCAACTCTACAGGATACTGAAGTTAGTCCCAACTATTGTTGTCTCTTTGATATTTTTGAAGCATTGCACAAATGTGGTCTCTCATATTGGGAGATTTTTCCTCTTTATGGTCTAGTATGAAAGTGAACAAAAGATCAATGCAACCACCAAAACCTCTGCACAAGGTCTATCTGCATAGAAACAATAAGTGGACAAGATAGTAGAAGATAACAAATACATCTTTACCTCACCTACTTGGGTTCCTTTTAACTACCAAGTAAACCACTCAATTGATTTGGAACTTGGTACTCCTCTTCCTAACGACCATGTATACAAAAGTTTTATTATGGACACTGAAGAAATAAAAAACTAGATCCAGGAGATAATTATGAAGGACCACATCAGACCAATCTCCTAACCTTGCAAGAGCCCAATTGTTTTGGTATATAATAAGGATATGACATGGTGACTTTGTATTGATTATAGATCCATGAAAAAGATCACAATTAAGAACTGGTACCCCATTCCCCATATTGATGATCTTCTTTACCAACTCAAGAGTGCCAAATTTTTCAGTAAGATTGATTTGAAGTCAGGCTACCACCAGGTGCCAATTAAGAAAACTAATGTATGGAAGACAAGATTCAAGTATAAATGAGGTCTCTTCGAGTGGTTATTCAAGGCTTTCATCTTGACTAATTCCTTGACCAGATTCATGCAAATGATGGTTGATATATTGAAGCCATTCAAAAATGACTTTGTGGTCGTATATTTAGATGACATCATGATCTTTAGCAAAACCTAGGAGGAACATTTCAAGCACATTTAACAGGTCTTGGGAACTCTTCAACAACAAAAAATATATTCCTACTTGGAGAAGTATTCATGCAAAATGCAGATAATCATGTGAACAGGGTGTGCATGTGGATCCAACTAAGATCCAAGTTATCTACAATTGGTCAGCCTTGAAGACATTGATCAAGCTATGAAGATTCTTGGGCCTCACCAACCTCTACCAAAGGTTTGTATTGCGGATCTTTCATATCACTTGGGCCCTAAGCCAGGTGACCCTAGGGTGGAGTGAAGGATAATTTTGTTTGGGTTGTGTCACAATAGAAAGAATTCCAAGATTTGAAATTCCACCTCTTCTCAGCACCAATCCTTATTCTTCCACACCTGCAACAACCATTTGATACTGAGAGAGATGATTTTGATTATGCTATCAATGTAGGGCTCACTCATGTACTCCATTGTGCAGGCATGTATATAGTGGAAGCATTACATTTTGGGGATGGAAATGATCTCCACACTAATCACAGGCCTCTGCAATTCATTTAGACACAAGAAAATTTACAGAATGACCGCCATCATAAATGCTTCGTGTACACATATAAATTCAACTTGAACAACAAGAACAAGGAGGGAAACAACAACCATGTCACAGACTAACTTAGTTGACCCATGGTTGTGGCACTAACAACAGTTCTTAACTCCTGCGGGCATGAGAAATCTGATTGGTCAAAAATTATACAATCGTGACTTAGAATTTGCTTCTACCTATTAGACACTGAGTGTAGGAAAAACAATTCAGGAGCCAGATCTCTAGGATGGAATGATTTTCCATATGATACATATCTATTTTCCTTAAAGCAAGAGTGAAAATATTATTTTGGAATCTCATTATAATCGAGCGAAAAGACACTTTGGTGTGGAAACAATAGTGGCAGTATTGAAAAATCATTTTTATTTGTCGAAGCTTCGACAAGATGTTCACAATTACATTAGATAATACACTATCTACACCATTTCCAAACCCTCCATCAAGAAAAAAATGGTTATAAACTATAGAAATTTCAATACAAGTTATGTATTTCCTGGATTCTCCCGATATAAGAATTGTATTCCACTGTTAAATATAGAATCGCTTCTAAAAATATTCTTGCGGAATTTAAAACCCGATCGCCAATTGGAATATCAAGAAGAAAGATCAATCACACATAACACAAATGTTTTACCGGGAAAGAATAAAGCTAAAAACCCCACTATCATATATTATGTTTATATCATGGATCATGAAACAATATCATACAAAACTCTAATCCAAGAGATCTTAGTACAATACAATCGTCTCACACTGTCATACAAAAATCAGAAAATACATGTGCTAATTCTCTGCCTCCAGACAGTCTGCCTCCTCTGCAAAATCCCTGCAATGAAAACAATGCAAATGAATTCGAATTCCTCTTGACTAGGCTACACATTTATCATGGGCACATCCAATGTGTGTGTGATTACATGAGTGCACTTCACTGAAATCACAACTGATAGCCAAACTATCCCTTTCACCTGTTATCTCAACTGGATCTCCACTGGATCTCACATGCATGTAGTTAACAGTGGTAAATCTTCAGTTGCATGTGAGATCACTGATTGTGAATTAATTAATAATTAATTCACTGAACTCTCACTAGTGTAAATTCAATTAAAACTAGTACAACTGAGCTTAACTCACTTAACTAAGTTAAACTACTTCACAACTCACATAAGTACACTTATATCTCTGCTACAACTTCAAGTCACTTAGTTACAACTAATTCGACTTCCATGTCCCACCAGTCAACCTTTGAACACGAATTTCCTATAGCTAACTGATTTTCCATTTGAGTTAACTATTTCAAGTAATTATGAGATAATAGATTAATCTTTATTGTCTAATTTATTTAAGAGAAAAATAAATTAGACACACATTTCTTATTGACTTTTCAACACTCCCTCTCAACAATAAAGGTATTATCCTTCACCTTGATCCTATCTCTATGATATTCAAATTTTCTCCTGGTGAGCGCCTTCATCAGAATGTCTGCATCTGGGTCTTTCGTAGGAATGTACTAAAGCAACATGATCTTCCACTGCACACAATATCTGAGATGATGATACCGGATATATATATGCTTAGATCTATCATGAAAAACATGATTAATCGAGAGTTTAATGCAACTCTGATTATCACAATGAATCACTTTTGGATCTAAATGAGAACCAAACAAACCAACCAAGATCTTTCTCATCCAGATAGCCTTACATCCAGCTTGAATCACTACCATGTATTCTGCTTCCACTGAAATGAGTGCCATAGATCTCTCTTTCCTGCTGTACCAAGAAACAACTATATATACTATACTAAAGATCCCCTCTAATGTTCTCTTTCTATCCATTGGGATTCCCGCCCAATATGCATCTGTGAAGTCATGCAACTTCACCTCATCTGTCTGTCTATACCATAAGCCATATTCGGATGTGCCCCTGAGGTATCTCAAGACATGCTTACCTGCCTTCCAAAAGAGCTTGGTAGGATTAACCATTGCTTGACTTAGCTGGCTAACCACATATCAAATGTCCGATCTCATGTTCACTAGATACATTAGTGAACCCACTAACTGTTGATAGACAGTAGAATCCACTACCTCTCCAGAAGTAGCATCCTCTTTCCTCTAGTTTCCTGGAAGAGGAGTATAATGGGTTTTCATCCCTCCATGTGAAACTTACCTAGTATCTCCCTTGTATACTTTCCTTGAGACACAAAAATTTCACCATCTCGTTGCCATATTTCCAATCCAAGGAAATAAGGAAGGCAGCCCAAATCATTCATCTCGAACTCCTTTGCAAGGTACTCCTCACATGAGTGTATCAGCTGCTCATCACTAGTTAGTATTAAATCATCAACATAAATAAAAATGATTAAAATATTACCCTCCACCACAATTTGGTATAGGTTTGCATCCACTTAACTTTTGGTGAACCCCAGTCCAGTCAAATAGCTATCTATCTGAGTGTACCAAGCACGGGGTGCTTGCTTCAGCCCATACAATGCTCTCTTGACTCTGCACACATGTGAATCCCTGTCAAAGGTCTCAAAACCTTCTGGATGCTCAATGTACACTTCTTCCTCAATGGTCCCATTGAGAAACACATTTTTTACGTCCATCTGATGAATGCGCCAGCCCATCTGTGTTGAAAGTGCAAAGATGGATCTTATGGAAGAGTACCTTGCGACAGGTGCAAAGGTCTCATCATAATATATCCCCTCGATCTATGAGAAGCCCCAGGCCACAAACCCGGCCTTGTATTTCTCCATAGTCCCATCACCAACTTTCTTTACCTTGTAGATCCATCTCGAACCTACCACTAATTTTTTGACCAATCTTGGGACAATCTCCCATGCACTGATTTTGACAATGTAGTCATACTCCTCCACCATTGCATCAACCCAAGTGGGATCCTGCACTGCTTCTTGAAAGGAATATGGTTTAGTCACAATACATTTTCTCATGATATCCATGTATCTATTAAATCGATCAAGATACATTCTCTATCTGCGTTGTGAAGTAGGGTCTCCTACATTCTGTGCAACATCTAGTCTCAATCTATCAACTTCCGTGGTGCGCTTTCTTCCATTTATGATGGATGGATCTTCTTGAGTGGTTTCCTCCACTCCATGAACCTCCTCATGTGGTTGATTCACATATGGAAACTCATCTTTGGGAACCAGTGGTTCCTCCTCTGCATGCAAGTCTATCTCCCTCTCAAGCGACAACCACATGGCTTTCCCCTCATCGAATTTTATATCCCGTCACATAACAGTCATATTATTGTTAGGAAAATACACACAATAATTATGGGGTGTTTCTATGTACCCCACAAATATCCCAGATTCAGTAGTCAGTTCCAGCTTCTTCCTGGCATCCTTGGTCACATGCACATAAACAGATGAGCCAAAAATCTTAAAATGAGAAACATCAGGTTTCTTACCAGTGAAAGATTCTTCAGGTGTACTCATGCCAAGTACTCTATGAGGAAAATGGTTTTGCGCATAAACCATAGTGTTGCATGCTTCTGCCCACAAATGCATTGGTAGGCCCTGATCATGCAACATCGCTCGTGATGAACCCAAGATTGTTCTTTTCTTCCTCTCTGTGAACCCACTTTATTGTGGGTTATGAGGCGCTATGAGTTCTCTTCAAATTCCTTCTTTGCTGCAGAATTCTTTGAATTCATTAGAGATGCATTCTCCACCATTATCGCTCCTCAGAGCCTTCACTTGATTCCTCGACTCTTTCTCCACCAATGGTTTAAAATCACGAAACTTTGAGAATTTTTTATCCTTCTTTTGCATGAAGAATATCCAACATTTACGAGAAAAGTCATCAACAAAAACAACATAATACTTATGTTTGTTGTTGAAGAAACCGAGAATGGTCCACACACGTCTATGTGAACTCTCTCCAGGATCACTAAAGCATGGTTCTCCTTTTCATGAAAGGTGGAATTTACATACTTTCGCATGGTGCAACCCTTGCACTGATCGAACTGAGCAAGTGTTCCCATTGGAAGTCCAATAGATATTTGCTCCATGATTTTCAAGGCTCCATGATGAAGATGGACCAATCGCCTGTGCCATAATTCGCCCTCATCCCAACTCACTACTTTTTATTCCTTTCCCATCATGGAAGCGCAACCATCTACCTCTAGCTTGTAGATATTCTTAACTCAAATCCCTATCTTCTTGACTTTACCTATTTTTTTATGTCATAGAAAATCGTTTCCACCGCTGAAAACAATGTCATAGCCTCTGTCCTCCAACATTGTGACTGAGACCAAGTTTTTCTTCATACCTAGAACATGCATAACATATTTCAATTGAAATGGTTTACCTAACTCCCTCTGAAAGGTAATGGTACCAATGTTAGTCGCACTGTCTCCATCATGCACTTCCAAGCAATATAGTTCTATCTTCCCTCGAGTGAATACTCTAACCTCAAGACATTGAAATCCATTTCGATATTGAATCAAATCTAGCACCAAGCAACATAGTTCTGACTTCCTCAGCAGCTGCAGCTCCAACAACCTTCTTGTTCTTCTTCTTCTGCAGACATTTAGTAGCGAGATGCCTATGTTCGTGACAGTAAAAAAACTTCACTTTGGACAAATCCAACTTCTTTCCTTTAGACTCAGATTTTGAATGGAATTTATTCCCCTTAACTTTCCTTTCCTTGGAAAACAAAGCACAATCCTATTCACCATCATGTTTTTATGAGGATCCATCTCTAGTGTTCCGCTTGAACTCCTCCTGCACTAGATCTGACCATAGTCGTTCCCAATCTGGCAATTTTTCCTTTCGATTGACAGAGTCTTGATAATTGTGCCAACTCTTGGGAAGTCCTAGGAGAGCCAAGCTCACCAAATCATCATCAATGACTATTATTCCCAAGTTCTCCAACTCATCCTGACACTGGACAAAATTCATCAGATATTTTGGAATGGAGTCTCCCTTCTCCATCTTAATCTTCCTGAGTTTATCTTTGAGAGCCAATTTCATATGGTCACTACTATTTTGGAATAGATCCATAAAATTATTCCACATTGCATATGGTGTGACTTTCCCATTGAGGCTTGAGACAATGTGGTATCGTACTCCCTCCAACAAGATCCTCCTTGCCTTTGCCACTTCCTTTTTCCATGCATCAAGATTTGCAACATCTGCCTTAGTAACATCTTTGTTAATGAATTCTTTCAAGATATTGTCTTTGAGTACTGCATCCATGATGTCCCTCCAAGCAATATAGTTCTATATTATCTTGAGTGAATACTCTAACCTCAAGCCATTGAAATCCATTTCGATATTGAATCAACTATAGCACCAAGAAATTCTTTCTACGAATTCAAATGCTATCCAGTCACAAACTCATCTTCTGCAATCTTTTGCGCTCTGATACCATGTAGAAATTTCAATACAAATTATGTATTGCCTGGATTATCTTGATCTAACAATTATATGTCACTATTAAATACATAATCGTTTCTACAAATATTCCTGTGGAATTTAAACACAATCGCCAATTGCAATATCAAGAAGAAAGATCAATCACACATAACACGGATGTTTTACCAGGAAACCATAAAGCTAAAAACCCCACTATCATATTTTATGTTTATATCATGGATCATGAAACAATCTCATACAAAATCCTAATACAATATCTCTAAGTAAAATACAATCATCTCACACTGTCATACAAAAATCAACAAATACATGTGCCAATTCTCTGCCTCCAGACAACCTGCCTCCTCTGCGCAATCCCTGCAATGAAAACCCTGCAAATGAATTTGAATTCATCTTGCTTAGGCTATGCATTTTGCATGGGAACATCCACTATGTGTGTGATTGCATGAGTGCACTTCACTCAAATCACAATCGATAGCCAAACTATCCCTTTCACCTGTTATCTCAATTGGGTCTCCGCTGGATTTGACATGCATGTAGTTAATAGTGGTAAATCTTCAATTGCATGTGATATCAATGATTGTGAATTAATTAATAATTATTTCATTGAACTCTCATTAGTGTAAGTTTAGTTACAACTAGTACAGTTGAGGTTAACTCACTTAACTGAATTAAACTACTTCACAAGTCACATAACTACACTTATAACTTTGTTACAACTTCAAGTCACTTAGTTACAACTAATTTGACTTCCATGTCCCACCAGTCAACCTTTGAACTTGAATTTCATATAGCTAACTGATTTTCCATTTTAGTTAACTATTTCAAGTAATTATGAGATAATAGATAAATCTTTATTGTCTAATTTATTTAAGGGAAAAATAAATTAGACACACATTTCTTGTTGAATTTTCAACATAAACCCATCTGCATACTCTTGATAGGCCTTGGGATTCCATCTCCATGGATTACATGTCTGATATACCTTCAACCAAGAATGGGAATGACTCTGTCTCAATGGTCATTTATCGATTCTCTAGGACGGTATTTTTCTCACCCTATAAGAAGAGTATCATAGTTGAGGCCACTGCTAATATCTTCTTTGAATGTGTTTGGATTCACTTCGGGCTCCCATACACTATTATTTCATATCGGTATATTAGGTTCCTGGGTACTTTTTGGTATAGCCTATGGTTGATTATGGACACCGAGCTAACCAAATCGACTTACTTCCACCCACAGAATGATGGAAAAAGAGAGGTAGTAAATAGGATGATTGTTCATATCCGGAAGATGTAAAATTTCAAACATCCATGTGCATGGGATGAGAGCCTTCCTTATGTTCAACATAGCTACAACAGATCCCTCCACAAATCTATTGGACATGAAACTTTTGAGGTGTTCTTGGGGCTCCAGCTATTGGCCCCCATTAATGTAGCTCTATCAATTATAGTTGTAGAGGAATATTCCTCCCATTCTCAAACCAAGGTTGATCAAGTAGCTAAATTTGTTGAACGAATCCAACACATACAACAACAATTTAATGATATTTTGTAAAAATCCAACACCAAGTACAAGTAGCATCATGATCAACATCGGGTACCACACAAGTTTCAGGTGGGAAATAAGGTATGATTTCATTTGTAGAAAGAGAACCTCACAAGATCCCATAATAAGATTCACCCACTCTCATACGGGTCATACACTATCACCAAGTTTGTGATTGAGAATTATTTTGAATTAAGTATCCCCCTTTTCCTTGGATTGCACCCCATATTTAATGTGGAACTGTTTTGACCATATTTTTCACCTCTCCTGGACACTTCGAACGTGGTGAAATTTGATCGAACCATGGAAACAAAGATGAAGGGAACCCACCAATAGAAAATACAAATCTATCAGGTTGTGAAAGTATGGTAGCATATTCACCACAGAAAGTGGCTCACCAAGAGTCAAATTCAACATAATTTTCCCTATCTAATGGAGGAAATTGAAACAATGGGGACCATTTCTTCCTAAGAGGAGAGGACTGATCCAAGTGGATGATTGTGACCACCCACCTGTTCCTACTTTAGAGTGGTTCCACATCTTGGCCGTTTTTCTATATTTTTTTGGGTCCCAAACTTTTGGGGCCATTTTGAGGCCCTAAAATATGCTTTTTGGCACGAAAACACTTAGCATGTAGCTAGAGGTAAATGATAGATTGAACATAATGTGTAATTCTTGTCTAGACCTTTCCAATGGGGTACCAATCACCCCAAATAGAAATCATATGAAAATTTACACACTTGGGGTGTTGAGATATCAACTAACCACATCGGGGCCCACAAACCTTTTGGTGTTTCATCTTCTGGGGTTAAGGTTTTTGACATTCAGGGTTTTCCCATTGATGCTTTATGTTAAAATACATGTTTAGCCTCTTTGTAACCAACACATATCTCACTTCCAGGATAAGCTACCACCATTATAGATAGCTTGTGTGCTTTGAATTTTACAGTCTTTTGTATTCCAGACAAACATTAATAGAATCTAAGTTTAATTGTATTACTATGTTTCTTGAAATATATCTATTGGCTCTACATGTGGTTGTAAGAGCCTAGGTTTGAGTTATCCTTGAACAAACAAATCCTTCATACACCAACCCATTTGGCATCACTTGCATGTAAATGAATTCTCACCCAAGGTATCTGTTGGGACTGCAGGAACCATGTTTCTACAATAGTGAGGGAATGGGAGGTGATTATTTTGTTCATACTTATTTATTGGTTCTGTGTGCATTTTTCTGTATTTTTTCTTTATTAGCTACTTAGTGATTTCATATTCATATTAAAATTATATTCCATATTACAACATAAACCCATTACTGTAAAAATTGCAAAACAATTATACATAAGACAAATATAATCTAATAAGCATCAGAAAGAATCCATGAACAATCACACAAAAGAAATTCAACACAGGATTTAACGTGGTTCAACAAACCTTGGGCTACATTCACAACGATTGGATTCTTTATTATGCGTTTGGTAATTTCTTATGTCTTGCACACTGCACTTACAAAGATACATCATGGTTATATTCCCTTTATCCTAGCCTAGCCTCTCTATAATGCAAGTCTCTATCCTTCTCTCTGCATCATCTCCTTATCATTCATACATAGATTCTTTTCTTATTATCCTATCTTATCACTCTTCTTCTAAAAAATAGACCCATAACAATAACTAGCAGAATAGGACCAAACATAGAACCCCTAATATCCCAACCTATTACATATTTATACATAAATTCTAGTGCTTAAAAACCTACCTTTTTCATCCAAAAACCCTATTAGAATACATGATAGCTCAAGTTGTTGTTCGAGATGATTTCGCCTTATTTTCCATATGCATATTGCTTTTGCACTCTGACTATTGTTCTTCCTTCTTTTGCGCATCCGTCTATCTTTAGCATGTTCGTCTTTCATCCTTCCTTTTCACTCAATTTCTTCTCTTGCTTTATTTTCTTCTTTATTATTCTATCTGATTTATTCTTTTTCTCTGCATTGTACTTATGGATGTGCATCAACTTTGCACTCTCTAGTCTTCCATCTTCTTTTTCACACATATTCTATACTTAGTATTTTTATCAAAAATGTATCCAATTTTTTTTTTCCAACATGTCCCCAACACTCGCGTGTGGCTTGTCGTGAGCCACTTCGGCGTGTTTTGTGCTTCTCCTCTCTTGGATGAACGTCTATGAGGCTTCCTTAACTATAAAAAATCCCTTTATCATTTCTTTCTCTATTTACAAAATCTCTTTGACCCCTTGTTCATTCAAGGCTATCATTTTTTATTCTGCTTCATGGGATGCTTGTTTCACCTTTCCCTATGTACTGGTTAGTTATCTTATGATCCTTACTTCTTCTTCTTGCAGTAGTCCTAAACGTTGTTGAAGGACATTTTTTTGATCCCTCATTTCTTCCACTTGCACGTATGAATGCCTCTATGTCAAAATTGTTGGCATACATTCAGCTGGTGGAAGTGTGTTGATTCTCTCTAAAGCTTCCTAGGAGTTTTCTTGTGCTTCTCTTAATTTGGCCTCCACATCCTTCATATTTGGATATTCCACCAAGT
>JZKD02S0727625.1:616634-631501 GCA_000966675.3 Picea glauca | reverse complement strand
TATCTTATCACTCTTCTTCTAAAAAATAGACCCATAACAATAACTAGCAGAATAGGACCAAACATAGAACCCCTAATATCCCAACCTATTACATATTTATACATAAATTCTAGTGTTTAAAAACCTACCCTTTTCATCCAAAAACCCTATTAGAATACATGATAGCTCAAGTTGTTGTTCGAGATAATTTCGCCTTCTTTTCCATATGCATGTTGCTTTTGTACTCTGACTAGTGTTCTTCCTTCTTTCACGCATCCGTCTATCTTTAGCATGTTGGTCTGTCATCCTTCCTTTTCACTCAATTTCTTCTCTTGCTTTATTTTCTTCTTTATTATTCTATCTTCTTTATTATTTTTCTCTGCATTGTACTTATGGATGCGCCTCAACTTTTCACTCTCTAGTCTTCCTTCTTATTTTTCACACACATTCTATACTTAGTATTTTTATCAAAAATGTATCCAAAATTTATTTTCCAACGTGTCCCCAACACTCGCGTGTGGCTTGTTGTGAGCCACTTAGGCATGTTTTGTGCTTCTCCTCTCTTGGATGAACGTCTATGAGGCTTCCTTAACTATAAAAAATTCCTTTATCATTTATTTCTCTATTTACAAAATCTCTTCGACCCCTTGTTCATTCAAGGCTATCAATTTTTCTTCTACTTCATGGGATGCTTGTTTCACCTTTCCCTATGTACTGATTAGTTATCTTATGACCCTTACTGCTTCTTCTTGCAGTAGTCCTAAATGTTGTTGAAGGACATTTTGTTGATCCCTCATTTCTTCCACTTCCGCGTATGACTGCCTCTATGTCAAAATTGTTGGCATGCATTCAACTGGTGGAAGTGTGTTGATTCTCTCTGAAGCTTCCTAGGAGTTTTCTTGTGCTTCTCTTAATTTGGCCTCCACATCCTTCATATTTGGATATTCCACCAAGTCTTTCCATATTTGTGCCCTCTCCTCACATATTTTTGCACACTCTTCTTCTATCTTCTTGATGTTTGTGACTAGTATCATTGTCGTCCTTTCTCTTCTTGCTCAGACTTCTGGTGGCGTTCTTGGCATAATTTGCAACTACAGGTCGTCAATATTCGATTGAAATCCTTTGATGACTTCACCAATATTCAATACATGGTCTTCCATAGTATCTTCTACTACTATCAAGACCTATGGAATTTCTTTATATATCTTCTGGATGACCGCTTGTGTCCTTTGCGCCATACTCTCAACTTCATCCTTTCCCTTTTGGGATTTATTGGCCCTTTCCTTGGCCTCATTATTTTCCTTCTTTACTTCTTCCCATTTCCCTTCCACTACTCTCTTTTTCTGTAGAACTGTTTCATACTATTGTTGCAATTGAGCCTTTTCATCCTGTACTTTGGTCAGTTCCTGGTGTGCTTCCTCTCCTTGGATCCTAATCTCATGCAACATTCCCATTTGTAGTCTTTGTAATATGTATGTCTCCATCTGTGACACCACAATGTTTAGATATTTGATTTCCTTCATCTGTTCTTGTAATTCTATCATTGAGAAATCAATTACATCCATCTCAATTTGTAGTGTTTTGTGTCTAGCTTCTAGCTTGGTTAAGAATGGATGAAAAATCTTTGTTTCCTCCACTAGGATTGTGGACACTCTCCCCTCTGACTTTCTCTCTTTTTTATGATAGATTCTTCCAAGAGTTGTTGTAGTGTTATCAACTTCTCCTACACCTTATGGTGTTTCTCTACCTATTTCCTAGTCGCTTCCTCAATGACTTCCTTCGCGATGTTCTGTACTTGGAAGCCAATTTGGTGCATGTTATCATTGTTCAAATTATAACCTGGGGGTTCCTTGTGTGCTTTTGTATTCTTACGCACCCCTCCTGCTGGCTCCTTCCCCTTATATTTGTGTTTGACTCTTCTCGTGGGCATTTTCTATTGTGCCTCTATTGTTGATGGCCCAGGTGTATCTCCTCCTCCATTGTTATGATCATTCCCCTGCCCCTCATACAGTTCTTCATCACTTTTATCATGTTCTTCTTCATCTTCTGAGTGCCTCATTTTCTCTACTGATATTTTCCACGGTGACGGTCCAGGGATGATTTTAGGGATGGAAATTTATTTTAAAATCTATAAACCTTGGTGAATCTTAATAATCCTTCATATGCCAACTATAAATGTTTGGCGATATTTTTGTAAAAATATTCAAATTTCTATGGATTTTATATAGTTTCTATAAACATTTGGCTATTTTTAAGGTAAAATAATTTTATCCTATAGAATTTTGGCAAATTATGTTTAGAATCGCAAATCATTTTTGGGGAAAACCATGGAAAATTAGCTCATGAGCGAAATTTATCCCCTAAAATCATCCTTATTTCTACCCATCTTCCCAATCATTCGAAATCAAGCATACATCCTCTATTGTCATCCTATAGCTGGTTGGCAGCCACTCGTGCATATGATTCTTCTTTTCTTGCACATACACGTGTTGCATGCCTGATTTGAGTCACACAATATCCTTCTAGGCTTCCACTATATTGTCTAATATGCGTGGTGTATGTTCAATTAGATACCTGATATTATCAAAGTATACAAAAAATGTAACATTACTGTCTTGTTTCCTCCATTTGCTTGTCCTATTCCATAAGTTGTCATACTGTGTGACTATATTACCTCTACTAGTTGTTCCTATGTAGTAGTAGTAGCCCAATTCCTGCCATCTTACCAGCGGAATCAAAATCAAAATCCATGCATAGTGAAATTGTGTACCCTTCTCCTGGGCCTTGATACATTTTGTCAAAAATTGGTTCATCGACAATATGGCCCTGTTCATTTGGACCCTTTCTGAGCACTTTTTAGCGACTACAATTACTATAGTTGGTACTTCATCCTTATGACACTTTCATAAAAAAATTTAGGCCAACACTTGCATTGCAAATCAAACATTGTTATTATTGAGGTTCACGACATCCAATCCCCTTTTTCTTCTGAAGGTGTGAAATTTTTCCTTCATTGATTCTAATAGGGATCTCTCCCCTGTCTTGTTGATCAAAAGGGTCATATCCTCTCCAATTTTCTATCATCATGTGATCTTTGAATCAATGTTGTATCGATTGGAACTGGTGGGTCAAACAATAATATCCCTCCATGGATGTAGTTGACCAGTAAATGAACACGTGAATTGATTTAAATATTGTGTCCAAAGTGTGGAACCTCCAACAAGTTCAGTAGTCCCGACTTCTGAAGCCCTCTTTCCCACATCCATATTTCCAACAATATCACTATTGTTCCCAGTACACTCATAGTGCACAAATACTTTTCCCTGACTAGCTCAAGAAACTTCTGTTCATCTATTATATCTTGATCCACAAACTTGATGGTGGAAACCTTCTCTAGCATGTCTACTTCTGTACTTACACCAAGTGGGACTGGTGTTGTTCTCAGTGGGTATTTTACATGGACTGGTACTTTGACGTTAGGCACATCATATTTCCTTGGTGGAATATAATCCTCGTGGAATATTTCCTGTGAAGCTAAAGGTGAAGTTCCAGGAAAATTTCTAGGCACTTACTCAACCTCTGGTTTATATGCTGGTCATTTCAATTACCTTTGTGTCACTATTGATGGTGCTCCAAATTTCAACAGGGCCATTGTTTTGTGTGACATGTTCTTTTACTTCCTTTGTGGTTTTTTTGTTGTAGTTGTAGCTCAACTCTGATTCACTCAGGTTTTCTTTGGTTTTCTCTAATTATGTCTCTCTTACATGAAACTCTTAGTCCCAATGATTTACAATTAACAACCTTCGAATAATTTTGTGAGTCCTTTCCAACTGTGCATGTCCCTTCATGCATTAACTAACTTGTCCAATCTTCCAACGAGGTTGATGAGTGGTTAAATAAATGCAACTTTATTACCAAATCCATCGTGTGATTTTTCCCTCGTACTACCAATCTGTCATGATTTTCAGTGAATTTTACCATTTAATATTATACAACATCTTTATGACCTGTCATTACCATATTATCGCAGTCGCTTCCACACTTTAATGCTTCCAACAGTCTTTTTAGTGCCAAACTGTGCAAGTACTCTTGATTTTGCATTTGTTTGCTTCACAGTGTTTTTCTTCTGTGTATTATTTTATGACTTGACACAATTCTATCTTGATGTGAGATAACCATTGCTTCTACACAAGTTCTTATGCCTTATTAATCTATCATATTTTTCATTTTCTATATCTACTTTTTGTATTTGTTTTTATGTTTTTTAACTTCCTACTATAGTACAATTACTATGATACATATGTTCTGACATAGCCTATATTACTGCACAGAATGTCAACCATCTCTATAGAGTTTTATCCGACTTCCATTCACCATTCCTCCAAGGACTTATCCATTCATGGTTTCCAAATGTGCAACACATGTCTCTATTACATGTTGAATCACATATGGTCCTAATCAATGCATTCTAAACTTTCCTAGATGCTGCATGAACTTGATATCATAGAGTAATACCAAATCTACCGCTTGAATTTTTTTTTGTTTAATGTGTCTATCATGTCATGCCTTCTCTCTTTCCTTCTGAACTTGTTGATGGAAACCTGTGACAAACAAATATTCCTCAAGCTATACTAACTATGATAGTATCTCCTCTACTAAACCAGAGTCTGGAATATCAGTGATTGCTACAATGCACATGATAGGTAGAATAAACTCCATTGGAATCATTGTTTCTTTACCATAGACCAACCTGAAAGGTGTCTATCCTATCAAGTTTTTTATTTTTTTTTTCTTGGTTAAATCATTCTCCGGTATTTTATTGAAATCTTCCACTATCCCACTGGCCCAAGAATGATATGGGGTACTCTTATGATGATGAATTTGAAACCCCTCGTTCAATACTACAATTGTCTTATTTATAAAGTCTATTCTTTGATCACTAAGTAATATGAGTGGGCATCCAAATCATGTGCCTATATTCTCAAACAAAATTCACACAACAATATCTGTGGTGTAGTTTGTAACAAGTGCTACTTCTGCCCATATTTTCAAATACTATGTTGTAGTGATTATGTACCTTTCCCTTGATATTCTTTCTTATGGGTTGATTGGATCCACAAAGTATACAACCCATTTATCAAATGATTGCAACGTAACTTGTGTATTTAAAGGAATTTCATCCCTCCTATATGGATTTCACACTCTTTGAAATACATCACATGACTGACAGTATTCCTTAGAATTTTTGTGAAGTGTGTGCCACTAAAGTCCTGTGCAAAAAATATTTTGTGCAGTTTCACTCCCTACATAATGTCCTCCTGCAATCCTATCATGTGCTTCTTCGAGTATCATCGGTCTTTTGTGTTCCAACACACATGATCTCAATATTCCATATGCACCCAACTTGTATAAATTCCCTGCAATCAAGTGATAATATGTTGCTTTCACTACGAATTGTTTCTTTTTCACAACCATCATGTCTGATGGATCCATACCTATAATTAGAAACTACATGATGTCCGAGAAGTAATCATCCACCATCTTTACTGCGAATAACTATGCATATGGAAAGCTATCATCTAAATTTCCTGCATCTTCTCACGATAGTATGCATGATAGATGATCTGGTCCTGCATTCAACTTCATTGGTTTCATTACAAACTCAAAATCATATTCCTGAAATAATAGTAGCCATCTGCATATTCTCCCCCCAACACTAGATTGTTCACTAATTATTTTAATGTAGAATGGTCTGTGTAAATACTAATGTGTGACCCCAACAAGTAATGTCTGAAATTATGTAGCACATATGCCATTTCCAATCCTTCTCGTTCTGTGGTAGTATAATTCTTCTCTTGTATGAACAACTTCCTTCTTGCAAAAGAAATTAGGTGGTCTATGTCTCCCTCCAATGGTTGATATAATATTATGACTAATGCTATGGATGATGATTCTACATGAACATGGAACTTATTGTTTCAATCGAGAAAGATCAAAATCGGTGCAGTCACTAGCTTTTTCTTTAAGGTGTATAAACCATTTTGACAGTCCTTGTTCCATTGAAACTTTCCTTCCTTCTTCAACAACTTTTCCATCGATTCTATGATCTACTCATAGGCCTTGATAAATTTCCTATAATAGCCTGTATGAATCAGAGTTTCCCTCATTTTTCTGACTGATGTAGGTGGTTATAAATCCAGAATCACTGCAATCTTGGCTGGATCTACTAGTAATCCATGCTTGCAGACTACATGTCCCAACAAAATTCTAAACGGTGCACAAAAAATACATTTCTTCAATTTCAGCAAAATATGACCCTGTCTACACCTATCCAACATTATCTTAAGTACTTCTATGTGATCCTTCAGTGTATTGAACAAAGTCCAATAATCCAAGTATACTTCAAGGAAATTATGAATAAATCCTTGAACATTGCAACCACCACTCTTGAAACAATTGCAGCGGAATTCTTTAATCCAAAAGGAATTATTATATATTGATAACTTCCCCACTCTATCATGAAATTAGTTTTGTATCGATATTCCTGTGCAATTTTTATTTGATGGTATGCCAAGAATCCATCGATGAAAGAATTTGTCTCTTGGCCTCCTACATACTCTAGTACCTCATATGTGAATGGTGTTGGGAATGGGTCATGTAAACATACATCATTTGACTTCCTCATATCCATGCAAATCCTGATTCATGTCAATGTCATCTTGTCTTTCAATAACATTGGACTGATCCACTCTGATTCCTCTATAGGTTCAAGGATTCTAGGGTCCAAGATCCTATCTATTTCAAATTTCACCTTTTCCTTGTACTTCATATTTAACCTATAAGGCCTTTGTCACACTGTCTTAGTGCCTATCTTCAATGGATTCTTCATCTCGGCTAAGTCCCTAACTATCCCCTTCATATCGAAAAATGTATTTGGGAATAGGTCATGATATTCACACAACAAGTCTTCAATCTTCTCCACTGATCCATCGCTCTAGTAATCCCCTATCTGTGCAAACATTAGATTCTCTATCATCCCAATGTTTACCTTCCTTTTATTTATTGGTTGTGTGTATGTGGTGGATTCAAACTATGGCCCTTATATTTCTCTTTCTTCTTATGTTTTAGGTACTTGTACGTTTGTGGGATCTTCTTCATCATGCTCTTCCTTAGCCACATTGTAGATTTGTGCACACCACACACTAGTACCACCTCCATCGGCCCTTCTTATGAGAAGATGTTATTTTGAATAGCTTGTGGCATTGCATATATCGATGGAGATTCACGTTCAAAAGTAAATGTGACTTTGAAACTTTCATCCAAATCTTCACATATTGTTGTCTCTCTGTGAATTTCCAATTCCAAATACTAGTTCTACAGAATTGTGTCTAGAGTGTATGTATAAATCTACGCATCCATTTTGTTTCTGGTACTGAACTCCATAAAGTTCTGCACTTCTCAACATGACCTGTGGGTTCACTCTCTCATGTATACTTATGTGAAATATTTTATCTCTCAATACCAAACCTTACTTCCATTAGTCTTATGCACTGTGACCAGTCTTCCATTCCTTCTTTGTGTGTAGTCCACCATTTGGCGGGAGTCACTTTTAGGAAAACATCTAGTGCCAATAACCTTTTTTGTTTGAGTAATTGCGAATCAAATTCCTTTATAGACAAACTTATATCTGTCAATCCATCATACTTGGGTGGATCACATAATTCTATTCTGATCAGTGCAATGATTGGGTTATGTGTGCACATCGTCTAGTTGAGACTTCATGCATTCTCTGCTACCAATGCTCCAGAACTTCCTCCAAATATAATGCACATGAACTGATACTTCTACAACTTAGCATACCATCTACAAATGGGTTTACATAATCATCCTTCCACATAGTCATTTTATAAAAGTTGTCAATGTCATTTCCTTTGGTTGGCTCTATGTATTTCTTTCCTTCTGATGGGTCCAAGGGTGCAATAAGTTTCAAATATCCAACTTCAAATACTATATGCCTCCTCTTCAAGTTAATGATATCCTAGCTATCAAAATCCCATTCCAGTTCCATTATTGTTGAATATGGTTGACTGTCATCAATGATCTCAATAAATTCAAAGTATGCCACACTATGCACCCCATCTATGTTAACACGTACTCCTCTCAAACGACCAATCAACACTATTTTATGCTTATTCGTGAGCCTTAACTGAATAGGATACCATACTATCTTGGTTTTTCACATCATCTCCCATGTCTTCTTAGGTAAAACATTCATGCAAGACCCCAAGTCTAAGATAACATTATCCACTTCATACTCCCCACTTTGCACACTAAATCTGAATTCTTCGTTGGTCCTCTTCCTGCATAATACATGATTCACTACCCTTTGTGTGATGAGAGTTTCCCCTCTTCATGTACAATGATCAATCATGTCATAGAGTGTACTCAGTGAAGTTTCATCTTGTAATACCCCTAAGCTGAAACCCAATTGTAAATGTAAATGAAAATGTACTTAAGTTGGTGAGTTGTTTGATATCAATTTTTTATGCACCTTCAATGGTACAATGTGCACATGTACTGTGCACTAAAACGATGAAGTGTGCACATTCCAGGATACCGTGCACAACAAACTTAATTGCGCACAATTTTGAAGCCAGGGAGCATTTGTGTATATGTTGTGTTTTTTAGGCTGGTGAGCTAGTTATTATAAGCTAGGAGGCTTATGTTTCGAATTAGGCCAGAGAGTCTAGATGATAAAGGTCAGTGAGCCTATTTTTGTATATGTCTCATCATTAATATAATACATCACTGAGTGTAGACCGACCATGATAAAAGAGTGTGGAGGATTAAACTCCACTAGTTAGGGAAAGGGGTGGGGGAGGGGTAAAAGTTAAGGAAAAGGGATAAGATAGGGATCTTAAGCCAAAAAGTAATATTATATTAATATTCCTTAAAGTATAATGTATGGATAATTATTTTATCCTAAGTTCTATGGATGGGGACAAGTGGACCAAACTAGCTCCCAACATGACAAGTGTCAATTTGGGAACATGCATACATATAGCTTGGACTTAGTTCATTTTCCTATCATTCCATGATCATTCCATCATTGAATCAGTTGTCCTCTGTATCTTTCAGTTACTGTCACTGTACCTATACCCATACCATATCTATAAACATACCTGTATCTGTACCTAGTTAGCTCAAGATCTGGACTAAAGAAGCGGGTTTTCAGGACCATGGCATATTGAAGAGGAAGGTTGTCAGGCTCGCGAGAAAATATCTCTAGGTGAGATAATTGTTGGGAATTGATTTATGAAGGTGCTAAACTACAACCACAGAGCTCTGGGACTTCCTGTCCATCCTGTTGTTGAAGCCCTGGAATGGAAGTGGGGCAGACGAGGGACTATTGAGAAGAGAAGGGGCACACTTCCTCAAGTGGGACATACATGTGGGGAATGAGGGACTGTAGGTTGTTATTTTGAGTTGGCACCTGTGCTAGAGTTTTTGCTATTTTCTGAGATACATCATCCTATTTAGAAATCCCTTTACCTGGGTGGATTTTAGTCCCATCTTGGGGGTGACCCACTGCTGAGAGTGATGAGTAGTGTGGTCTAAGGATGACATTTTTGTGCAGGAAGGTCTGCACGCATTTGGTGATATTTTTACCAAGATAAGTGTCCATTATGTGTTAAATGACATGATGCATTGTTATTTATGTGTTTAATTTTTTGGTTTTTTCCTGTGTGTGTTTTATACCTATCTTTATATTTAAGGGTATTGCTTGTCTATGTTGCATGTAGATGTTGTTGTTATTTCTGTATGAATATGTGGATTTATAGAATGTATTTGTCTTTTTTAAGTTTTATATATAAAGTTTCGCAAGAGTTTCTGTGTGTATATGCTTTAATTTGCATACAGTTCAAAAAACTTTATGTGGCATAGCCCAATTGGATGTTGAGGATGTTACACATCTTTCATTATCTCTGCACAACTTCTCATAAATTCTATTAGCATTCTTAACTTCCAAGTTGGTTTCTCTAGCACAACGCAAACTCCGACATGAAGCACAAATGATGTTGATGCTCCCCAATGTTGTCCAAGTACTTATTTTATTTCCCTTTAATATGTCTCTTTTTCTTGCAGAGGATCAAAGGTTGACATAAGACCTATTGAATCCCTTGTCCATTTCTCAGTATTCTTCCCTTCATTCCTCATTCAACTCTTGTTCTAGCTCGCTCGTATGTGTGTAACAACTATTATTCTTGTTCCTTCGTTGTATTTTTCGAATGATGTTTTTTGCACATTTTGATTGGGATTATGGTTCTGATTTCCTCTTTCGTTCCATTTCACAACTAGTTTAGGACAATATTCTATTGCATGGTCCAATTCTCTACATTATGTGCACGTTCTACATGGATTCCGGAAGTTGTGGGCCAAATGTCATGGTTGATTACAATTGTAACATGTATTCGGTCCTCTTCCTCCCCTACCAAAATTTCCTCTTCCTTGACCTCTGCAAAATTTTTCTCTATTCTTTGGATTAAATCCTCTTTGATTATTATATTGTGGACCACCCCCTTCTGCTACAACATTCTCCTCCTTAATCCTGTACATATTTGAAGTGTTCTCCCTCATCAAGTCGAAAACACAACAATCCTTCTCTTCATGTCCAACAGACTTAAAAATTTCAAAACAAGTTCCTTGGTGTACTCTGATATTTCTATAGTAATGGAGACTTAGTTGGATGATGTCCCAATATATTACATATCTCGCTATATCCCCCTCCTGGTAATGTATTTGATGCTCCAGTGTCCAAATACTGCACGAATGTTGGGCATTCATCCTTGTGATGGCCTTCAGTCCTACACTTGGTACACCAGACTTGCTCACATTTCTCCTTTCCTTTTGTAAGTCCTTCCAATTGAATCATCAATGCAGCCAATTGTGTATAAACTTGTGTCATCCCTCTACTATCTCCTAGAGGGGATTATTCCAGTTTCATTGCAATTTCTAGTGCCTCGGCCTGCGAGACAACATTTTGTTGAATAAACAACCTACAAATGTGTGGTAGAATTCCTGCAATAAACCGTTATTGATGTTGTTGATTGTGGATCTGGAAATTCAACCTACCCATCAGATCCTTGAACCTTTGATCGAAGTCCCATACCAACTTTGTTTGCACCTGTTTAATCTCTTTCAATTATGTAATGTAGTGTGACTCAAAATTTGTCTTCTTGAACTCTTTCAACAACGTTTTCCTTATATCTTCCAAATTATTGGCCTATCCTGTAGGTGTGGTACTCTGCAATTTCATGTACCAGACTAGTGCATGTCCTGTAAATTTTGTATCCAACTATGCAATCTCCACGACCTCGTTCTGAACATTCTTTGCTGCCCAAATTGTACCACAGACAAACAAATGTTGTTTTGGGTCCTTTGACCCAACTCCCTAGAACTCAGGAAGTCTAAGGGTGTTGTCTACTTCTACCATGTTTCTTTTTATAGTCCCTCTTCTTGGTTATGCTAGTTGACTATGACTCTACTCATTGCTTCCACTGTTCTGATTATTACTACTTTTTCCTCCCTTTCTAACTATGAGTTATTTTGATAATTATTCAATTGTTATCTCTGATTGTGGTGACACACATGGATTCGTGGATTTGACAGAGGAATGGAATTACTCTTCTTCTCCTCCTATATGTGGTATTTCCACGATTTGGACTATTTCACAAGGTTATCTCCCCTCTATCTCATTGCATGACTATACTTTCTCATTCCCAATATTTCACCTCTTGTACCTCCTTCCTCCACGCAATACTCCAAACTCATCTTCTTCCTCCCATATACCTCCTTCAGTCCTATGCATCCTTAGTCCCTCCATTTCTTCTTCATTATCTCCTACTCTTACACTATCCTATTGTCATCCCTTGATTCCCCTATGTGTGCTAGCCCCTTTAGTAGTCAGATTCCATTTTCATCATGCACTTGTCACACAAAAACATATTTATCCACATACCAAATGATTTCATGAACCTTCCGTGTGGGACTTTGAAAAAGTCTCTTTCTGCAACACTGTATGATTGGGTACAATCGACTGCAAATTCTATAATGTATCCTCCTAGTATGTTATCCAACCAGAAATCAACTGCACAAGTAGTTGGGTTACTTATATAATTCATATATCTTATCAAATCAGGAGTTTAATTCCTCAACACTGCAGTTTTGTACCTTCCAATATTCTCCACTAATCTTTCTAGCCACCCAGTCGAAATTCACCAAAGAAAATTTCATACAGTTTTGTATACACATAGCTTTGCATCCATTACTTGTCACTCATATGAGGGTTTCTACTATATTTAGAGAAAACTATCATTCCTTCCTTTCCAACCATTATGAGATATCTTTCTTAGTCGGCCTCCAAAACATTCCTTCAATTGCAAAGTTTGAGTCCCGAAAACAAAACCATTTGTTGGCATTGTGTGTGGTCGGAAGACCCTAGGTTCGAGTTATCCTTGACCAACAAAACCCTTGAGACATCGGCCCTTTCGGCATCACCTGCATGTAGATGAAGTGTCACCCAAGGTATCTATTGGGACTGCATGAACCAAGTTTTTACAATAGTGAGGGAATGGAAGGTGATTATTTTGTTCATTCTTACTTATTGGTTTTGTTCGCATTTCTCTCTTGTTGTTCTTTATTAGCTACTTAGTGATTTCAGATTCATATTACCATTATATTCCATATCACAACATAAACCCATGACTGTAACAATTGTGAAACAAGTATACATAAGACAAAACTAATCCAATAAGCATTAGAAAGAATGCGTGAACAATCACACAAAATACATTCAACACGGGAGTTAACATGGTTCACCCATCTATGGGCTACGTCCATAGTTATTGGATTCTTTATTATGCGTTTGGTAATTGCTTCAGGCTTGTGCACTGCGCTTACAAAGATACATCATGGTTATCTTTCATTTCTCTTAGCCTAGCCACTCTATAGTGCAAGCCTCTCTCTTTCTCTCTACATCATCTCCTTATCATTCAAACATAAATTATTTTTTTCTTATCCTATATTATCACTATTCTTCTACAAAACATATCCATAACAATAACTAGGATAACATGATCTAACAAAGAACCCCTAATCTCCAAACCCATTACATATTTATACATAAATTCTAGGGCTTAAAACCCCACTTTGTTCATCCCAAAACCCTATCAAAATACATGATAGCTCATGTTAATATCATTAAAAGGTAGATTGTAATAGATTGTACCCAATTTGCAGTAGATTGTACTCAATCATACAGTGTTCCATAAAGAGACTTTATCAAACACCCACATGGAAGGTTCATGAAATCATTTGGTACGTGGATAAAAATGTTGTTGTGTGACAAGTGCGTGATGAAAATGGAATCTAACTACTAAAGGGGCTCGTGCACATAGGGGAATCGAGGGATGACAATAGGATAGTGTAAGAGTAGGAAGTAATGAAGGAAGAAATGAAGAAGAAAGGGAGGGACTGAGGATGCGGAGGACTAAGGAGGTATATGGGAGAAACAACATGAGTTTGGAGTATTGTGTGGAGGAAGACTTAAATTAAACACAGAGAGGAAAATGGAGCAGAGCACATAAGGATCTCTCACTCAAAGGAATGGTGAAAACCAATTCGATTCACTAATGAAATCAGAGTACAATATATAGGTGAGATAGTCACAACAAACCAAATCCCAGATCCATGAACTGTGGATCTCAAACCTCTCCATGCTAAATATAAACATAACACAACAACCCAATCCCTAACAATCTTCCTGTCATATCTACATTATTCCAACATACCCCCTTAATGTAGAAATGGATTTTCTACAACACCTAATTTATGGCTAAGGACCTCAAAGTGAATCTTGCCAACAGGTTTTGTAAATATGTCAGCAACATTATCACTTGTGTTACAATACATAAGTTCAATCTCCTTAGACTCAATCTTTTCTCTAACAAAGTGATGTTGCAGCTCAATGTGCTTGGTCCTTGCATGATAAAATGGGTTCTGTGCTAGCTTGACTGCACTTTGATTGTCACAATGTACTTTTGTGGGTTCTGTTTTGTTTTCTCCAACATCTTCAAGAATTCTCCTCAACCAGACAACTTCACATGTTGCAGTAGCCATGGCTTTGTATTCTGCTTCTGTGGATGATAGAGAAACAATTGGTTGTTTCTTACTTCTCCATGATACTACTCCTGATCCAATGTTGAATGCATAACCTGTAGTAGATCTTCTGTCATCTATATTTCCTGCCCAATCAGAGTCAGAAAAACCTGCCAATTGAACATCAAACTTATCAGTATATAAAAGACCAAAGTTCATTGTCCCTTTCAGATATCTAAGGACCTTCTTTGCAGCCTTCCAATGGCTTTCATTTGGCTTGGCCATAAATTGACTAAGAATGCTGATTGCATATGATATATCTGGCCTTGTAGTAGTGAGATAATTCAAACTTCCCACCAACTATCGATAAAAAGTTCCATCTGCATCCTTTGTTCCATCTTGACTTCATAACTTCACATTCTGTTCTAAAGGAATTGTTGATACTTTGCAATCACTCATATTGAATCTATTCAATATATCCTTTACATACTTACTTTGAGTGATCATAGTTTTTCTAGATTGTGTCCAAACCTCAAGTCCCAAGCAATATTGTAGTTCACCAAGATCTTTCATTTCAAATTCCTGTGATAGTTGATTTTTGATTTCTGCAATCAACTTACATGCATTTCATGTAATGATGAGATCATCGACATATAAAGATATTAAACAAATATTTCCTTCCTTATCTTTCTTCACATAAAGATTAGGATCACTTTGAATTTTCACAAAAC